>CM075022.1:17008926-17030551 GCA_037576675.1 Pangasius sanitwongsei
AGATAGATAGATAGATAGATAGATAGATAGATAGATAGACAGACAGACAGACAGACAGATAGATAGATAGATAGATATGGGAATTATATACTAGTTATGAATTTCAAAAGGAAGAATTCAGATTGTACATTCATTATACTTTCTTGTCCCTACTTTTGTTAGTAGACAGTAGAAATATGAAGTAAAATAAATATATATATATATTTATAGTTTTAGTGTGATAATTATTACTGTCCTGTCTTAACTTGAAATAAGTATTTACTAACCAGGTGAAAGAAAATCATGTCTACTGTACACACTTAAAGGAAAATAGTTGTTTGAGGGGTTTTTAAGGGTTTGTTGGATAATTAAGAGTTAAACCTTAAGGAAAAAATCACATCCATCTCACGTGATCATATGTTTTCCCCAAATGATTATGTGAGTAATACGTGAAAAACATGAAGGTGTACGTAGTTCAACATGTTAAGCCCTGAAATAAACTGCACATGTGGTGTCAAGTAAACACACATGACATCATGTGATAGGAAATACGTGATAAATAAAACTACGCCTGAAAAAAATAATCATGTGGAAAAAAATAAAAACACACCCTACACAGAACCTTTAAGGGTTCCACCTGAGGCACAACCACACAAGGGTATTAATCTGCTTGTGTCAAATATTAGAATAACAGTAACAGAAGAACAGCATTTAAAAAAAACATTCAAATTCCTACCAAATTTAAATAAATTCTATGAATATATTATTATTATTATTATTATTATTATTATTATTATTATTATTATTATTATCCATCCATTTTCTGTACCACTTATCCTACACAGGGTCGCAAGGACCTGGAGCCTATCCCAGGGGACTCGGGGCACAAGGCGGGGGACACCCTGGACGGGGTGCCAACCCATCACAGGGCACAATCGCACATACACACACACATAATATGGTCAATTTGGAAAAGCCAGTCGGCCTTCAACGCATGTCTTTGGACTGGGGGAGGAAACCGGGGTACCTGGAGGAAACCCCCGCGGCACAGGGAGAACATGCAAACTCTGCACACGGGGGGGGGGAGGCGGGAATCAAACCCCCCAGCTGTGCTAAGCACTAAACCACCAAGCCCCCCTTTATTATTATTATTATTATTATTATTATTATTAATTGAATTATTTGTTTGTTTTGTTTTTTAAAGAGATTTTAGATATCTCAGGATATCAGTGTAATTTATGGAAACACAGGCAGTAAACACACAAACAAACAAACAAATAATGCAAGATATTATTTATAAGATATAGATAATAAATAAATGACTAGTGGTGTCTTTTTTTTTTTCTCACATATTTTAAATTAAAAAAAAAACGTCACGTTTTTAAAGCTCAACTTTAACACAGTGAATGAACGGAATTAGGGACATTTGCCGGTATTTAATTAAGCAAATCGCAAAAAGTTTTGTCACTCATCCTGCCAAGCTACAAGCAGACAAAAGGACACCAGACCGTGCGCATGCAGGTACTAAGAGTAACCTGCAAGCGCGAGCGCGTCCGGTGGAAACATTCACCCGGTTAAATCTAACGGAACCTCCACAAAGCGTAAAGCTGGGATTATAAACGCATCTCACCCGCGTTCCGTTAACGGAGATGTGGAAAAGTCCCCGGAGTTGCGGCTCATACAGAGAGGAAGATGAAGAAGGAACAAGAGACGGAGGAAGAGAGCGCGCGCGAGCGAGCACCGACACACAGCTGCAAGTGCGAGGAGCCCGAGCTGGACGCGCGTGCACCGGCGCAGGCAGGCAAGAGGCTGGGGGGGGGTTGGGGGGGTGGCTGGGGGGTGGCAGTGCGGGCGCGCGCGCGCGCGTGAGGACTGATGTCAGCGTCGCGGTAGCCTAGCAACCACGGGAACGGCTTCCTACCTAGCATATGTCAAAGTAGGCGAGTCCAAAAGTATTAACACCTTTCATGAAAATGTGCAAAGAACGTGGTGATATTTTGAACTTAAACACACTGGGACGCTGGTTTCATTTAAACCCTCTTTCCTTCCAAAAAAAAAAAAAAAAAAAAAAAGAAAGAAAAAAGAGAAATCCCCATTGGTTTCAAAAGTTTTGGCACCCCCAATGAGAATAACAGCACAACACCTTCTGTAATGTCCAACAAAATTAGAAAATTTTAACAAAATTAGAAAATGATCTTTTTTACCCTGGTTTTGGAGATTCTTTTTTGTTTTCATTCTCCTTTTTTCACCAAACATGCCGAAAAGTTTGTAGAGAGTCATTAGACTACAAACCACAATTCTAACTGTAACTCCATTGATGCTTGGTGAAGTTCAGGAGTGCCTTTTTTTTCAGGAAGACTGCCTTCCAAACAGCATTATGGAGGTGGTGTGTGATAGCTGCTTTTTACACTTGCCAAACACAAGAAGCGACTAAATTGCAAATCCAAAACTCCTTTTCGCCTGCTGTACGGTACACTTAGTACTTGTGCATCACATTCCTGATGAAATTTTGAACCATTCCAAACACTGGAATCTCTTAATTTTTTTTAATATGGATCTGTTTTTATAGCCATTATCTGACTTGTGCAGATCAAAAACTGTCTCTTTTGTATTGAAAGCTCTTTGGTTTTCCACTTGACCAAATAATGAAGTGATAAAAGCAGGATTTGTCGCATAACCAAGACCAGACAGGCTAGTTGTTCCTCAACAACCTAATAACCCTCGAGCCTCATGTTAACTGTCCAATTTCAGTGATCTTTTAAGATTTAAACCAGGACAAGACCAAGGACTACAGCTTGGCCTTGCTTACACAACACCCACATCAGCTACATTCCTTTATACATGTTCTATTCATTCATCTTCAGTAACCACTTTATCATGTATTACCCTGTATTTATAAATATTTATTATATATGTGGGCAATTTCAATACAACTGCTTCAGCTTCATGTTGCGCAGCATTATATTACAATTTCACTACACGTCATACTGTGTATGGTGGTGTTTGACAAATAAAAATTTGGATTCGAATTTGAGATTATTACTTGTCGCACTCCATGAGATGACCCTGATAAACATTTTGGTCGAATTCTGTGATCTCCATGTCAGATTATATGATGAAGGTCCTCTAACAATGACCTGTGATTAAAGAAAATGTTCTGCTTATGTCAGAAAACAGGATTGCATGTACAGAAAAATTCTTCAACACGAGCTTGCGGTATTAAAGATGATTTTCTGTCCACTAGCATGTTTTGTTGTCCCCATTACCGTATTTGTAGCTGTCCCATGAGTTTCACGTCAACACAAGCCGTCCTCTTACTGGTGGCTTTTAGACAAGCATCATAGCATCGCTCACGCTCTGCGATTTTAGTCAAACATTTCTGACTGTCTTTGGTCGCAATAATGACACTACTTAGGTCATCATGTTACACTAATACTGCAGTCGACTTACCTTAGAAGTAAGAAGTCGGAGATTGGAATGGTGTCATTTTCCACCTCCGAGCTACAAAGTGAGGAAAAAAAAAAACATGGCCACCTCCATGTTTGTGTTTTGTTAACAACCAGCTAGCTAGCTGTGATGAGTGATGTATATTTTCCTTCTCAAGACAGTTATAGATGTAACCAGCGAATATGTCTGCATGTTGACTGATCTAAAAGAAATACTTTCATATACAGTATAATACAGTATCATTTAAAAGCAAAGAAGTGCCACAGTGTTTATGGCTGTTGCCGTGAGCAGCCATGTTGATTTGACGTCACTTGCTGAACTCGGAGTTGAGAAGACCGCAGAGCTCCTGAGTAGGAATTATGAGTTGAGGGGGCGTTTTCATAACTTTCTTGATGAGTTATGTTCGTACCGTCACTCGAATGCAGTGTAAGAAAGCTGAACTTTAAGACGTGTGATTTTTGTCAACAAAACCGGAAAGAAAATCGTACAGTGCAAACCTGGCTGTCTTTTTTTTTTAAATAAAAAGGTAAAAATCAACATGTACGCTCTTAGGGAAAACAGGTCAAATCTAGAACGCAGGGTTTTTTTTTTTCAAACCCTACAATAGTGTTTCCTTTAGAACTTCAGAAAGGGTTATCTATACAAAGAAACCCTTGAAGAAACCTTTTCTCTCTCTCTGTAGGCTCCTCTCATTGTACAATAAGTCTCGCCCCCATTTTATCATCACATCTTACCAAGTTGCCAGAAACTTTGTCGAAGACATAAAAGCAGTGAGCGGAGGGGAACAGCGGGGGTTCTGCGAGAACTCCGGAGATCAGCGGGGTTTGTGACGGACCCCCTGCCTGCAACTCCGCTTTATCAGCAACACACAAAGTAACAAACACACACACACCGAGCTCGTCTCTGAACTGCTGAGCTCCTGGGCTGCTCTCTCACACACTCTCTCTCTCTCTCACACACACACACACACACTTTGAAATGGATCAAAGTCTTGAAAGTTACACCAAACCTCTATAAAGACTCTTACTATAATTATCATTATAAATTTTATACTAATATAATGAAGTACAATGTTCCTTAAGGCTCAAATAGAGTGCTTCAATAAGTTAGTAAGTCCTGAAGTTAGTTATACATATTAAAATCACTTGAAATTGTTTTAAACTTACATGAACGACACCTTGAGGCATGGTGGGTGTTAAAGTACCCCTGAATGTGTCATTTTAAACCATAAAAAATAACACGCACAATTTCTAATGCCCTCTACATCTTTGTCCTCATAAATGCATGCCATAACCTATGAATACGCATGAATATGCAAATTTGGAAACACCCCCATGTCATGGCATCCCAAACATCATAATATAGCTAACTTTTAGCCAGCTGGCTAGTTAACAAATTTGTCAACACAAGTGGGATTTCAGTATCTCGATTTGCATCTACATTTTGTCAGTGATTTATTTAACAGCAGTCAAACCTGTCAAAGTACCAAAATCAAAATTTTACCATAACAAACCACCATCTCTTCATCACTCATGTTAGCTTAGGTTGCAAGCTAGCTAGCTAGTTAGCTAAGTATGCAGGTTCTGCAAATTAGGCACAATATTGTCATCCTCTAATCACAGATGTGGTCAAAAAGCTTTAGGGCTTATTTACTGACATCACAAACTGAGCTCATATGTAGCTCCGCCCCCAAATCAGTTTTATACAGAAGTGCTGAGAAAGTCTGGTGTTTAAACATCACAATACATACATACATACATACATATAAATTAATTGTTTTTTATCTTTTGTTTTCACATACTTTTATCCTTACACGTATACTTTATTGTTTTATTCTTTGTCTAATATTTAATCTTTTATGTATAGCACTTCCAATAAAATAATAAAAATATAAATAAAGATTATTATCACATAAAATAAAAATAATCCTGATATTGAGCAAATAGTTTTGAGCTTATAATATTTTTCCCTGGTGTATGCACATGCAAGTACAGGGGAAAGAAAAAAAAAAAAAAAACCCACAGGACACAAGTTATAGTCTGAAGACATTGCAAAATATATTTAACATTGAATTCCATGTGATTGTCAAGAGAACGTCGATATATTTCTTTTAGCTAAAATACCGTGTATCTCAGAAATGCCAAAATGAACGTGACACTTATGTACACACTTACATCGTATTTACATATCCACGACTTTACAAAATCTAAAGATGAATCTGGACACACAGGGGAGACAAAGTGGAGGATACTAAGAGCTTTGGTCTGAAAGAACTTGATTTCTAGACTAACTACTCTGAATGAACACATTCATACATATGCATTTTGTGCAACTCATAACTCTTAACTCTCAACGTTATTGCGATCACTGACTTCCTACCTGGTTTACATCATTATATAAATCGAACACTGACAAAGAATTAAAAAAAAAAAAAAAAAAAAAAGCTACAGCAACAAAAACGAGCGACTAAATGACTGAAATTAAATAGCTAAACTGATTTATGATGTCATAACCACGGTTTACATTCAAATTCCCTCCTCTTGTCTTTACACAACAGAGACGATTCCTTGCCCTAAATTTGCATGCACGTACACAGCAGCCCTTCCTTTACAAGCGTGTGATTCTGTGCAAAATGAAATCCTCTGGGCTGAATTTATCCGCTAAAGTGTGCATCCTTGTCTCTAAGGACAAACGACTCTGAATATGGCCGCACACGACCCTGAACAGCTGTGACGAAGAAGAGACGTTTTTGTACAACAACCCTGAAGTGGATTTAGATTGACCAAAAAAAAAAAAAAATGTAAAAAAAAAATAATAATAATTCTTAGGAAAACTATAAGCGTAGTATGATGCGTAGAAATAAAATGAAATTAAAACACTGTGGATTTGCACTGCAGTTGAATTCCTGCAGCTACACAGTAATGAGCTGAGTGATGCATGGAGCCGGTTTTAATGATACAATACTGACACCTCGTGGTAGCTAATGGTAGCGCAGCTCCCAAACTGTGGAAACACACACGTTTGAATTTTTTCTTTTTCTTTTAAGAACACAGGTTAGCAGCTATCCCTGAATGGCAGTGAGTGAAAAGAATGAATTAAAGGAATACTCCAAGTGGTTTTTTTTTTTTTTGTTATACAATCTCTATTCATCACATCTGTACTGTTTCCCTGTACTTAGAAAAACAAAACAAAACAAAACAAAAAACACCAAACTCCAAAAAATAGATGTCTAAGTGCAGTTGTTGGGGCAGTTAATAAACCTTTATGTGAAATACTTACTGTTGAGTGCAAAAGTTTGCACCCCTCTTAAGGTTTATAGGTGGGAAAGAAGTATTTAGTATCTGTATTACACAAATTAAAATGTGCACCCTGCCAACAACACAACGATCCAGAACGTGGGGTAAAATTCACAGAAAGTGAGAACAGACACATTATTAGCGAATATTTATATCGCATTTATAAAAGGAGATTCGTTCCCTCCCCCTATTTGTCTTGTTTGCTCATTATCATATCCTAAGGGGATACAAACTTTTGCTCATCTGTAGAATGCTTTCATGATATTTATTAAAGAACACCACATGTATTTTTTTTTCATCCACATATAGTTGTGTTTCATGTTGTGGAACGACTGTAAGACAAGTTAGTTCCTGTCATGACTTAACAGTTGTTCCCTCACAAGCCTCTTTTTTTTTCCCTCCTAAAGATTTATTTAAAAAAACCCAAAAAAAACCAAAAAACAACAACAAAAAAAAAAAAACAGGTTGTCATGTCCGGGAACCGGAAAGCGCGACTGACACTGGAGACTCCTTTCATAAATGTTAAATAAACGTCTCCTCACAGAACGCTTCACCATTTCAATGATTAGACATTTTACTTTGTTAAATAAGATTACAATCAAGCTTTAAATTATGCTGCTCATCCGCTATGGCAGCTCCTGTGCAAGTTAACCAATGATCAGTATTCAAGAGCGCTGTGGTATAAATGAATTTAACCACTGTCCTTATAAGACCTCCATTTTAACTGAGTTTGGAGGGTTTTTTTTTTTTCCTCAATACAGGGAAACATGTTACAATTTGTTTCTTCAGATGTGCTGCATAGAGAGCGGCTTGAAAACGCATGCTGGAGTATTCCTTTAAAGCTGGACTCTAATAAAATACTGCTTTTCTGACCAGCAAGAGATTCACACACACTTCATGGCGCACCGTCATTTAAAACAGGTCACCATACTGACTCAAGGCACATACGTAGACATTACATTAAATGTCATCTACCAAAAAACACGATTAGCCCTGTAATGTTCCACCACTTTCATGCTCTCACCTCAAACGACTGAACGTCTGAACAGAGAAAGAAGAACCACTTGCTCGAAAGCTCCATCCTATATGGTGTAATAAGATTCACTGTGGACTACAAAGCCTGTTAATATTTTATATCTGTGCTTCGGTAAAATAATTGACTTTATATTGTGTTTTTTCTTTAAATTGATGTTTGCTGAACACCACTGAGTTTACCTAAGAGTCCAGCACATGGGCTGAATCTAAAGTCATTTCATTCTGAATCCCGTGGGGTCTCGAGAACATTTAATCTCAGACACCCCCCCTACACACACACACACACACACACACACAGACACACAGACACACAGACCACCAGACCACACCCCCAGAAATCACCCTTCCATCCAGATAGAGCAACAGTGGTTGTTTGAGAAGCACTAGATTTCAGAGCAGGCGTGAACATGCGATGAGCAGGACCTGCTTAACATTATAGACCGGGATTGAAATAAACTGATTCTACCATCGTGTATACAATCATCGTGTCAATCTCAAAGAAGTGGCACAGAGGCACAAACATGACGACGCGTCCTGGAGGCGTGCGGCGGCTCACCGTGCCGTATCCTATCCTCCAGGCTGAGACGAGTGTGCGTCAGAAACGTTCTGTTAATGCTGCCCCTGAGTTTTGGAAGGAACTTCGTACTTAAAGACCACGCTGAAGATCTTGCCGCCGAGCCGCTCGGCCAGCCACGAGTTCTTGATGACGGCCAGCTTGAGGCTTTCGCAGTTCAGCATGGCGTAGTAGTTGGTGTGGATGGCGCGGCCCATGCCTTCGATGATCACCAGGTCCGTGCCGCGCTCGCGCACCACCGTGGCCAGGACTTTGTCCAATCGACTGGAGGAACAGACAGCGGGAGCATCAAACACATGTTTACCATCATGATTTGTTTAGCAGAAAAAAAACACAAAACACTGCAGCTAGTTTTAAAGACTACTGATATAATTTAACAGCAGATAATTGTTTTATCTGTACTGGATGCACAGATTTGAGCAATAATTCAAACTGACAATGCATTTATTTTATTCTGGCAAAGCAAAACATTTACTTTAAGTTAAAACAAAGAAAAAGAAATATAACCAGCGATACCACGTTTTCTTTACCGATACGGAAACCTTGAGTGTCAACAAAACCCATCCGATATTGTTTTCTTTAAAAACTACTAGGCTTTCAAATGTTTAATTTTTTTTTTTTTAACTGAAGCACTTCACAGTTCAACTCTTTCACACAAAAATCATGGCAAATAAAATAAATATACAATAAAAATAATAAATAAAACCATACGAAATAAAAATAGAAATATAAAAAAAGTCAAATCTTTTTGTGTGTAAAACATTTCCAGATCCAGAAAAATATATATTTTTTCCAAATCCAATCCCAGTCTTTCCATTTGTTACAGGATCCGATATCCGGTATGTTTCCTCTGATATCTGACCCACCACTTTTTTGCGGGTATCGACCCAATACTGATGTTAATCCTATATCCGTTATATGTTATATTATATTATTATATGTTTTTTAATTAAATGACATTTAAAGGCTATGTTCTGTCTGTTTACAGACCAATAACCGAGTAATAACCCAAATGTTGTATAAACATATACATTTTATAATCTTGAGTGTATCAGCATCTACAAATATGCGAATAACAAAATGTAGGATATTCCAGAATTCCCATATTGGAAATTGCAGTGCATCTGTAATGATTTTATATAATCAGATATGAAACAGACACTAATAGCTTTAGTGATTTAGTGTTTTAGGGATTTCTGAAGCTCAAATAAACATGATACTATTACACACTCTCCAACTATTATAGTACCAATAATAAGGCATAAGTCAAATTGAATGAATGAATAGTAACCTAATGAATGAGAAATGATTTAAAAAAAAATGTTTCAAATGGATTAAGTACATTTTTGTTTCGTTAATTTGGTAATAAATGATATGAACATCAGATGTACTAAATGTATAGAAACAAAATGGACGCTCAGAAGATGAGGGTCGACCAAAAAAAAGAAAAAATTGTATATATTGTAAAGCTTGAACACAAACCCACGGTCTTACCTCAAGTCCAAACAGGGAGAACTGGATCCGCTCTGAACTAACATCAGCCTGTCCTCTTTTACTCCAGCCCTAAAAACAAGCAGCACAGCGAAGATGAGAGTAAAAACACGATTAACACACGTCCACGTCTAAACTCTGTGTGTGTGTGTGTGTGTGTGTGTGTGTGCTTGCTTACTGAATGACAGGATCCATAGCAGCTATTCTCTCAGTGACGATCTGCAGCTCGCTGTTAGTCACGTCGTTTAGCGCAGGACCCGAGTTACTCGCAAGAACAACCTGAGAGATGAGAAATCTGCATTTGTAACTACATATGAACACATACAACCTGTGCACACACCAAGTTGCAGTAACAGTGTGTTGGTGTGTGTGTGTGTGTGTGTACACCAGGGACAGTAGTCTCACCTCTGTGCCTCGAATGAGGAGCTCTCTTACGAAGGGGAAAACTCCTAGAATGATGTCCACTCCACTATTATCTACGAAGAACAATGCGCATTTATGAGGAGGACCCTGCAAAAGAGAAAAAAAAAGGACACATTGTATTTAATCACTGATCTCCTGAATGACATCACAGCAAGAAAACGGGAAAAAAAATCGGAAAAAAAAATGTTTGAAGCTAGTCATGAGTACTACATGATGGAAAGTTTATGGAGTTATTTCGTGTGTTTTTACACCAAGTGTTTTTTTTTTTAACAGCTCTTTGTGCTGAGACAGAAAAAAACGCATTGTACAACACACACTTTGGGCCTCATTTATCAAGCTGGACACAAACGGATTCATTCGTAAAACATTCGTACGAGAGTTCAGACAAGAAATTTGGTATTCATGAAAATCCCGTAAATTTGGAAAAAACGTTTGGAACCTACTCGTGCTCCCGAGCGTGTTAGTGTGTGTTAGCAGACGACCCAATGGAAAGCGACTTACAGAAGAGCTATGGAGTCTCTGTCAAAAACACATCCTCATGCTAGCTCACTAAATCAGGGACTAAGAACACCATCCAGAACATAAAACCAAACATTCAATTGTGACAAAACAAATGGAAGATACAGCACTCAATTATTATTATTAATATTATAATGAGTCAAAATAACGTCCCCTTCTGTATCATTTATTTTGTTCAGTTCAAGTCAGAATAACTTCCACTTCTTGTCTTTCAGCCTTTACCCTCAGCATTCATTTCGTCCCTCCAGCTGGCTGTGCACTTGACCTTTTATGGAGATTTGTGGGCGTCACTAAATGCAAATGGAACGCACTTTGCTGTTTATGGCTCATCGACATGCGCACGCGAGTACGAAGAAAATCAGCGCAGTAGCTAATATCGACTAACTAACTAGCCTCGCTTGCTCTCTAGATTTATTAGTAGTAGTAATGCAGACGAAATGCAGCCACAGTTGAAGTGTGACATGACATCACATATCAGTCTCACCTATCAGTCAAATTGCAACTAACAAGACTCATTTCCCACCAGCACACTGTTTCTTTTTCTCACTTGCTCCCCCAGCTTGTGATCGGATTTCTCTGGGAGGTTAAAAAGCCCTTGAGGTCACTCTGCACTTTTCTGAAAAGTTGAATTTTATTAAATTGTCCACCAGCTGTGAAAAAAGGGGTTGAATTCCACCCACCTTGTGGCCACTTCCGATACGTAAAATGTGTGCTGGTGGATCAGGAAAAAAACGTTTCAAGCGGTTTGTATGATGCAAAACCGGAAGCTATGTCAATCTCATAAGCTCCAGTGCAAACCTCAGACACCAAACACGTCTTGGATGATCGGCTGCACGTGGGGCAAGCCAGGTTTCTCACCTTCAATCTTTCAATCCACTGGTTATAGGCATCTACAAGCCAAGGGCGCTCTGGAAAATATAGAAGAAGAACATGAAAAACATTAATCTATGAATTTATATAAATCCTTATTAACTGTGTCCACATGTATAAAATACTGCCTGGCACAATGAGAATTTTTCCCATTTCACTTTTAAAATTTATTCTTTAAATATTTATTTAGTTCTGCTGTTCTGCAAGAGATTTTTTTGAAATCAAATTTTAAGATACTTAGAAGTTCCACACAATTATTGCCTTCTGTATTAATGTCTGCTCTTGGAATTAGGAACCAAATTTTATGCACAAGTAGAACTCCAAATGTGGTTGAATGGGAATTAAACATGGGCAGAACCTAAAATTGTGAGAGAATCAGCTTTGGGGGACAAGGAACAACCCGTATCATAGGATTGGTTCCAAGGAATTGATCGGAGCCGACTGTTTGGATTTTGTCATACCTACTTTGCATAGAACTAAGAAACTCTTCATTCAAATGGTGTGACTGCAGGCTTAGAGTTTGCACAGTTCTGTGTAAAAATACTGTATTTGGATAAAAAATACATTACGTCTTTGTATAATCAATCAATCCTCGCCACTAAATTGGCATCTATATAACTCTCTTCCTGAGTCCTGAACAGTGTAGAATCAAACGTCTCTTACCTTGCAGCTGCTGCTTTGCCTGTTCAAACCCAAACTGCGGATCAGTTTCCAGAATGCTGTGAAACAGGTTGATGTATCAGAACATGCACTTGTCATCCTTACAAGATTCCCGTTTTTTTTTTTTAAAAAAACACCACTGCTCTCACTCGTATACTTTTACATATCGCTCACTCGGACACGGCTTTGGCTCCCCAGTCGAACACGTTGCCCGCCAGCAGGCCTCGGATCAGAGCGAACTGCCTATGCTCCCAGCTCAGCTCCTCCAGAGACTGCACCACCTTCTGGTAGTACTTCAGCGCCATGTCGTTCTCCTTCTGCTTGATCTGTGGCCGCGGAAAAAGAACACAGGTCTAGGGTGAGCCTGATCACTGCAGCGTCACGTAAGCGTGTAACGATAAATATATAAAGTGAATTTAGTGAAAAATAAAAGTAAGACAGAAAGTAAGCACTCTGACAGACGGAAGACATCTGTCATGTGGTGCAAGCATAACCTGTATACAAGACTTACATAAGACCCTACATAAGACTATCTACAATCCAATAGCGCTGTGGTACAAACAGTTTTAGATTATCACTGAATATTATTTGTTCATGTGATATCTTTGCTTTTACTGTGCGTAGATTAGCATATGTTCATGTGGTTTTTAAATGAAAATGTAAACATTGTATGCCACTAATATGGCTGTCTGAAGGCCAACAAACATAAAACCTAGAGAATCAAAGACGTGTGGGGAGGAAGAGTCCTGAATTGCTTAAAGAAGCTAACCCTTGACCTTAATAAGACTCGTAAATGCGAGATATTCATGAAATCACATGCACAGAAATCTTCTATTATGATTCCTGTGCCCCGACAAACTACCAGCATGTAATTTCATGAATACAGCTCTCATTAAGTTCCAGAGTGGCTCTTTGTAGGACTATTTCCAATACCACCTTTATGTTTACTGTTTGGAGATATTCAAACGACTTAAAGCTGCCTTTCAGAAGCCGTACATATCACAACTCTCTCTCTTTAATCACTGATTACTTATTCAAACTTTAACACAAACCTTAGAATAGGGGTCAGGAAAGTTGAATTCGTTCAAACAATGCTCCCTGGTGTCGAGCAGACTCCGCACAGTGAGGGATCCGTAAGCACTTGAGGAAAGAAAAGAAACGCTGCTAGTTCAGAGTCTGTACAACACCGCAATATATTCATATTAATTCATCATTATTACGAAGGAGTTGTAGCTGGAACGGAATTAGACATTTGACATTTAAGTAACTCCACTATAACCACACTGGGAAATACACTAGCTCTGCGTAGGTGTGTGTGATGATGTGTGTGAAGACCGAATGCTTGACGTGTTCTCACAATGGCTGATTGCGTAACGTCTGCAGCTTGTGTCTGTACTTCTGGCGGAACTTCTCTGCCCTCTCTGTGGCCTCGGGCTGGTCTTTCTGACTGGCCACGGCTCGCTTCACCACCTGCGTTAAAAAAAAAAAAAAAAAAAAAAGAAAAAAAAGAGAGAGAATGGCGTCATAAACCAATTCAGGCCAGCATGCACAGTATGCCTACTAATCATCAGCTCTTCAGCATTATTACAGGTCAGATTCTGTTTCTTAAAGTACCACGACATGATCTTATTTATTCAATTATTTTTGCATTATCTGCTTTTTGTAATATTAATCCAAGTTACATTTTAGGCATCTATAACAAATGAACAACTTGTAATGATACAAGTTACATACTTGTATAAAGTTACTAGAGTATTACATTTATTATCATCATTATTATTATTATTGCTATTCTGACACATTGCACTAGTGTAGTTTAGCCCAAAAAAAAGGACACATTTCTATTTCTGTCTATCCACCCCTGCTAAACAAACTAGCGTTTTGTCTCAAATTGCATACTTATGCACTACTCTAGACCTTTACTGAGTAACTGAGTACTAACACTAACTGGTTTTCCTATTACAGTTAGTGTTTGAATTTTTTAAAAAAACCTCTCACGTCACCTTCATACATACAGAAAGGTCCGTTTGCATACGAGTCTTCTGGATTTTCTAGAGTAGTAAATACTTTTCAATGTTTTGCATTTGACACGCAGCACAATGACAACAATCACAACGACAGCTGAAAATTTTAAAGAGAGACAGAGCTCATCTGTGTGTTTAATATCACTGCATCAAACTGCTAAACATTTTACAGTTTAATCTGGAAACCTGATGGACAGGACTATTGGTCTGTTTTGGCTCTGAAATGCCTTCTAGTGAATGTCACTTTGAAATCTTCTGGATGTACAGAAGATACGCAGCGAGGGTATGAACAATGGAGCTTGTGTTACTGTGCATGAGCATGCAAAATCATGCGTCTAGTATAAATCAGGCTGCTTCGCGTTGGGCGGTAGCACACCACCTCGGTGTTGACTTTCCTATAACAACACAACACTTCCCACTAGATTGGAAAGTCGGTGTAAAGAATATTCCTTTAGCTTTTAGTCACTTATGTTACACATACATAAGTATGTGTATGTTACTGACTTAGTGAAATATTCAAATGTTACATTATAACATTTAGATAAATTATAAATCTGGAATTTAAAAAAAAAAAAAAAAAAAAGTAGAGTGGTCAAGGCTTGGGGTCGAAAAAACTGATCATTTCCATTTGGGGTCGCTTGCTCAAAATTTTGGGAACTCCTGCGCTGAAAGACGTCTTTAGACCGCATACTGAACTGAATATCAGAAATCGAGCATGGTCTGATTTTTAAAAACAAAGCAGTGTGATAGAATGACATTCCTGGTCTCAGTAGAGTAGGAATAAGTCATGTGTGTGAAGCCTCACCCCATCCAGCGCTTCCTCGAAACAGTAGAGCCAGTACTCTCTAGCCAGGGCGTCCTCGGTGAGGTCCACGGTGTCGGGGATGTAAGACGAAGGGTCCTGCAGGAGAGGCAAGTTCACCAGCTGCCTCTCCAAACGATCCATCTCCAACATATCAAACTGCAGAAATGACAAGAGAGAGAGAGAGAGAGACAGACAGACAGACAGAAACAGAGAGAGATAGACAGGAGCATCATAGAACAAATCTTAGATTTAATATCGTCTCAGAAGAAGCATCGGCACAGTCTGGGCGATAAAACCACAACAGAAGGGAGACATTTTGACAGCATTATTTTCTGAAAAATCTGAATATTATTTAAAAATCTTAACACCCTTAGAGTTAAAGAAATACTCCTGTCTCATCCCAACACGTTTAATTTTTGCAGTTTGGAAATAACATAATATAGTCGTGGACCTGATCCACCTTAGACCTCCATTTGAAGTATTCTGTGCATCAGCGCAGGGAAATGTGCTGAAGTTAATTCTTTTCTATAGTAATCTCACACTGGCTTCAGACGCAGTAGAGAACAGGTTGCAAAATGCTGGAGTAATCCTTTAACTACCAAATGCTTATCCTTATATTAAAGTGAGCAATTTTTGCTTTGGCGCATAAAGATCTAAACTTTTCTTGCTGTTGCTGCTCTCAAAATTCTCCCTGCTGGAATGCCATTGTCAGGAAAGTGGGCATCCACTTCTAGTGCACTTCAGTTATTTTACAGCTTGCTTTAGTTACAGACAACACACTATCACGCAGCATAAATCCATCATCTCAAAACTGTACAGATTTGTCCATAAACACACACAACTAAACAGCCACAGCTGTTGCCATCTGTGCTGAAAGGACAGAGGAGGAGAATTAAAAGACAATTTAAAAAGCATAAAGCCAGAAATGCATCACTCGTCAAAGAATTTGTACTTACAGGAAACTGATGAGTACAGATTAAGACAAGAAGAGAGAGATGTACAAATGAATGGGAAAAAGAAATAAAGATGTTAGGAGAAAAAAATAATAATACATGCATGGAATAAACAAATATCAAATGAAAGAACTTTATGATGAAAATTAATTTAAAAAAAAAAAAAAGAAAGAAAGAAAGAAAATTACACCACTGGGTTGCACTGGCTGTATGAAGGTTGACTTACTGTGCCACTTCGCGCTCGCTGCATAGGATTCAGGTCCGGAGACACGCTCATGAGGCCGGAACTGCCGGCGTAGTTTTCCCCCCAGCTGTACTGATTAGGATCTGAACAGAGACAATAAACTGCACCTACAGCAACGACTGAAGCAGCTCACAAATCCAGCAAGTTTAGTGTTAGTCCAGGTGTCAGAACAACTTACTGTCTTCTTCCGCACCCTTCAGAAACGCCCCGATAGCACCCAGATAGCCTTCATGTCTTAGAAACAAAGCCTGCACCTCACCCTGTAACACAGTAAAGAACAGAACATTTAAAATGAAACACTTTCAACGCAAAAACGCTTTACGTTACATTTCCCTTAACTGCCATGATTTAAGCGGACCTGCCTGATCCATCCTGATCTATACCCTTCTCCTGTTGGATTTCTCATTATTTATAAACCGCTCGTGAGGACAGCCACATGGACAGCCTAAAGTGACATGAGATTACTGAGGATGGTACCACTTAAAATCCACGAAGATGGCTTTGGACTTCAGCTGATGTAATAGCTTCAGGACTGCAATTCCCAAGAACAGTTCTGCACTCAAGTCTCCATCAGTGACCAGATAACAACAAAACAGACTTCATGTGTAAACTATAATGAACTTTCCCGGTTACACAGTTGCACTCTTTGACCATATAGCTTACATTTATAGAAGGGAATTATTTATAATCGCACTCGCTGGTGTCACCCGGATGAGGATGGGTTCCTTTCTGAGTCAGTTTCTCTCAAGGTTTCTCATATCGTCTCAGGGGGTTTTTCCCCTCACCACCGTCGCCTCTGGCTTGCTCATCAGGGATAAATTCTTAAATTTAAAATTTATATCCTTTTATATATATATATAGCCTTTATATCCTGAATTTATATATTTCTGTAAAGCTGCTTTGTGACTATGTCCAAGTGACTTGTTAAAAGCGTTATTCAGATAAAACTGAATTGAATTGAGTAACATTAACCAAATAACTAACGCTTGTATAATTGGACTTTTTTTTTTTTAAATTATAAGCCAATGTTCATACCATAAGTGAGTGCAAATTAAGCACACAATTATCATCAATTTATTAATTAATGTTTGCGGTTGTTATCTGGGAAAATTCAGAACTGAGGTCGAAGCAATATTTACACCTGCAGATCAACATTATGGAAGAGCTGTCATTTCATTTTTCTAATTTGTGTGGACTTATTTTTAGTCAACGCAGGTGTATTTTGTTAACATTTACACAAAACGTCAGTTAATACATCTCCCGCATTCGCTTGGTCGGATGGTGTGGATTGATTTTATGTGACCACACGACTCAGACTGTAGCTCTGGCTGTAACATAAATGATAGATGTATGTTAATGTGCTCGTTCTAATATGATAAAGTTTCTGTGGCAGATGTTCCACATAATTTAAGGCTAATAATAAACGGATAAAAAGTGCTGTTTAACTACAAAAAAAAAAAAAAGTATAATCGTTGATACGGTCAAGCTTTGTGTTAGTAGACATTTATTTAACATTAACAGGAGTTTCGATGCTTGTGCTTTGTAAGTGTCAGTAAGTTTCCAGACACGGGAATGACAAGCTGCAACTTATTAAACAATTAAAAAGTGTCATTTATTCATAAATTAAAAATTTTAATAGTTGCTAAATCCATGTGGTTTAAGTAGAATACCATAGTTTGGATCTTGCTGTTATATGAATATAATCCATTTCGTATATCAGCACGCCTGTTGTGCGTTATTCCTTACTTAATTAATGTTCCTTTAATGTTAATTAAATTAGTTCCTTATTAACATTACTTATGGTTTATTAATACTGAAGCAAATCTGTTGGTAATGTTAAATAATGCAGAAAACATTTTTTATATTTCTCAGACAATTATCTATTCTTATAAAGCATCTACAGTCCAAAGATGTCAGTCCACTGTTTTCATGTCCTCAAAAAGCAGATAGACAACAGAGCAATGACGGAAAATCAAGGGCAGAAGCAAAAGGTCAAACCGGATTCAACAAGCAAGAAAACAACGCTCAGGACAGCACAAGGGAACAATGGCAAACCCTTCAAGCCCTTGCAAAGAACAGAGGTGAGTGAGCTGGGACAAATACAATAAGCGACTGAGAGCTTAAACAGGAAATAGCTGAAGTCAGTAATTAGGTGAGTCTGATGGATAGAACATCTGGGATGAATTTCTGTGTGGAGTTGTAGTGACTCCTGGATCGGCAGTGGATTTGGATTGTTTATCTACATATCAGAATTGCCTATTCATTTAATCGTGAGTTCCAGTTACAACATCCCCTGTTACAACACACACCCTCGACATTACAGCAGCAGAGTCTCAGTCAGCAGTTTTCTTTATTAGCAAGCTTCAAGCTTCGAGTTCGCATTGACCCGCTCTCGTTCATTTGTTCGAATCGTCTCACCTCGTAAAATGGGAATGTGTCTAATGATTTAAAACAGTCAGCACTGCAGTTTTCTGTGAGACATCAAGTTAAGAGGTAATGGGAATCAGCAATCACTCAACCTAAAAGCAAAAATAAAACAACAACAACAACAAACAAAAATGTCGAAACCTATGACAACAATGTGCCTCCACCACCACCACATCTTGTCCTTCTTATCACTAATTTGTATGTCAGAACCACCCTTAAAATATACCTGAAGCTATTGAAGAAAATTTTAGACATTTGACCTTGCTGTGACCTTGACAGTTTTCGGATCAATCTCAAAATCTAACCAGTTCATCTGCTGGTTACAGTGATATTTCCTTATAAATTCTACAAATATTCAACTGCTGATTCGTGAGATAGCATGCTAACAAGAATCTCTGACTAATCTCTCTAATCTCTATAGCTGCTAACAGGAAATCGTTTCGTGGACGTTCCACAGCATTCAGTGTAACTGTAAACAGATAATAATTATGACATGTCATTCATTAACATGCATAAATTGTAATCGTTGTGGTGGAAGAGGAATAAAACACTCTGCGACTTGCTGTTATTATTGAAACATCGGGGTGGAAGCACCACACAGCCCCACTGTTGATCAATTTCCTACAACAGCAAGCCTTGTTGTGGTCTTTACTTATTAACCACGTTGTTACTTGTGGCAATCATGTTGTTATAAGTGAAACTACTCCACTTTATCTCGAGGGTATGCAAACTTTCGCACTTGCCAGATAGTATCAAACGGACCAAGTATGTGTATGTGTGTGTATATGGGTTGAAATGAACGGACATGGCCAGGCAGGTACCTTGGAGAAGAAATTGATGCTGTAGGTGATGGTGTGCATGGTCACTGGGTGTCCTCGGATGAAGAATCCTCCGAAGTAAACTCTGGTGAGGTTGTGCAGTCGGGCGTAGAGGCAGGCCAGCTGACCGATATCGTTACTGATCATGTGCAGCAGGCTCTTAGCCATGTCTTCTTTGGAGAATTCTAAACACGCAACCAAATATATATTATACATTACACGCTGTATGCATGTATACATATACACATGAATGAAATATATATATATATATATATATATATATATATATATATATATATATAATATAACAGCTTCACATATGAACTTAAAGGCAACGTTAAAGGGGAATCAGTTCTTTTTATAGGTTAGATTTTTTTTTTTTTTTTAAAGCATAATAAAAATGTGTAATATTTGCAACTACATACACAGCTAGGACAATACTGTGTGGATAGTAAATAAATAAATAAATAAATCTTTAAAAACAGCATACATTGCAAAAGTTACACAGCATGCATTGTTTTACATGCTACTACTCTTTTTTTTTTTTTTTTTTTCTTCCCCAGGACATGACTGGCTACACTTCACTGCAAAATATAATATCTCAACAAGTGAAGATATCATGAATAAAGTAAACATTTTCTAAAATGTCTCATTTTGATATTATCATATAACCAATAAGACCGTTAACCAATCTTGAAATAAGCAACATTATCTGCCTTACTGCAAAAAAAAAAAAAAAAAAAATGCCATCTTAGTAAGTGAAAACATCTTGGATATAGTAAAAGTTATCTACTATTTTCTATCATGAGATTACAATAAACCAAAATTAGATGATTAAACCTATTTCTCGACATTCTTACTAATTTCAAGCTTTACATTTTCTTATTTCTACTGGCAGATAATTTTGCGTCTTTCAAGAAATAAATGTTTAAAATTAGAAAATGTAGAAGATGAAATTAGTAAAATGTCTACAAATAGGTTTAATAATCTTATATTCAGTTTATTATAAACTATAAAATGATTCAAATATCTAGAAATTTGCTTCTTTAAAAACAACCCAACCAAGAGAAAATAAAATAATTGAATTTGCCTATAGTCAAGATATTTTTTACTTGCTAAGATCTCATTTTTTTTGCAGTGATTGAGCTTCGTTCTAAAATTAAATTCCTTGTTTGTAAGAAACAAAGACCCTTTGCTTCATTTCATAACTGGAACAGCAAAGAAAATGTGCCTTCACAACTGGGTGAAAGGTCACTGGCTCTGTTTGTGAGAGTAAAACTGTCCCTCTGATAATTATTACACTAAACCTCAGGCTGCTGGTTCATACTCGTCACCTTTATCAGTGGTGGCGGATTTCCCAAAGCTGCTCGCTATGAGGTATCCCGGCAGTCCCAAAGAGACGGACGCTCCCCCGTAGATGTCCTTAACCAACATGTCCACGCTGGTGTGCTGTCCCTTAGAGGCCAACTGCAAAAGCTCATCAAATCTCTGTTATGACAGAAAGATTTAACAGTTAATCAGTGGAAAAACAGTTCCTGAGGTGACGCGTTCTAGCAAACACACACTAACCTTGGTTTTTGTAAGCAAAGCTCCAAGACCCCAGAACGTCCCACCACCGATGGAGCTTCCGCCAATACGCTCAAACTTGTCCTCCGATTCCACCTTCAGAGCGGGAAAGTGTGCAGAATTATTAATCATCTCATATTATTTAAACACAGCTCTAGATTAACACCCACCTGATCACATTTCATGCGTTTCACCATGCGTGGTTTCAATTTAATTAGTACTACTTAGTGGTGCAACGGATCACTAAACTCACGGTTCGGATCATATTACGGATTTTGGGTCACGGATCGGATCATTTTTCTGACCGGAAAAAATTTTTTTTTTTATCATTTATTACTGAAAGCTTATTTTAAGTACTTCTTTACCACAGCAAAACTACTAGCTTAACTAATAATGTCAGTAATAAAACAAGAACAGTTACACAATTACAGACATAGATGAATAACAAAGTTACAAATAAAGTCAGTAACAGTAGTATTCAGGTGCAGAAATGT
>CM075022.1:17030651-17075482 GCA_037576675.1 Pangasius sanitwongsei
CTGTTTCTTTCTCAGCTGTTTACGTTTTCGGTTAACCGACTGTGTTTACCAGAATACTTGCCAAAACGGGTATTTTAGCATAACTTTGTGTGTATGTGTCCGTTCAAGCGCAAACAGGCATGAAAAGAGGAATAAATTCGGTGTTCACGCGCTGTCTGAATCGCGCCTCTCTCTCTCTCTCTGCGTGTGTGTGCGAGAAAACAGCGCGCGAGTCCCGATTCGAGTTCTCTTCCGCGTGAATGGTTTAAAATTGCTTGATTGTGTAAACTGGCAAGACAAAACACCAGCAAATGATAAACTTTCACTCTATGATGGTTAAACTTAGCAGTTAATCCGTGAATCACATGCGTGCCGAACCGTGGGGCCTGGTCCGTACGGATCACGGATCATCTATGATCCGTTGCACTCCTAGTACTACTGCTAATATCTGTTCGGTCTCAAGCTCATTTTTGTAAAGCTTTTAGGTATTTAAAAACTGTGCAATAATTATTTCATTACTTGAGTAGCTAGACTTTCCCAAAAGTCATTGGGCCTCATTTATAAAGCTGGATATGAATGGATTTATTTGTAAATCACTTGTACGAGTGTTAACACAAGAAATTTGGTATTCATGAAAATCCTGTCAATTTTGAAAAAAGCAAAAAAAAATAAATAAAAAATTTTATTGTTGACAATAAATAAATTGTTATATAAATTGTTGACAATTTAAAAAAAAAAAAATAAAAAAAAAAAAAAACGTCTGTATCCTACTTGTGCTCCTGAGTGTGTGTAAATTTATGCATAAAAAGACTAACTAATGTAAACCTCGAACTGATCTACTTCAGATCATATTACTCACATAATGAGAATGTGAATTCATTAATATGGAAAGTACTGTCGAGTTTAAATTGCTTATTTTTATTATGTTCACAGCATTTAGCACACGTCCTAATGCAGAGCGACTTATAGAAGTGCTTTGGAGTCTCTATAAACACTAGTTTACTTACAAAAAAATATAAAAAGTAAGCCAACACAAAGCAATATATTAAGGCAAATAAAAGGAATCATGATAAGAGATAGGCGGCGTATAAACAGAGGACGGGCCGGTCTGTCTGCGCGTAGTCATAAGCCGTAAACAGTCGCCTCAGCTGACGGAAAATTTTGCACTTGCTCATTATTATTCATTTTATATATTATTAAATATTTCTCTTGGTGAATCAAATTAATTCCACTTCTGTTTTTCAGACTTCACCCTGATCTTTCATTTCGTGCTCCCAGCTGTCTGCGTGCTTGACCTTTTATGGAGTTTTGTGGGTGTCACTACATGCAAATGAGCTGTGTCAGGAATGTGGGCGATCAACACACGAGTACGAAGCAAATCAGCATTTCTGAAACTTTCATAAATCCGGAGGAAAATGCTATTTCAGTTTGGCTTTAAACATTCACACACAACTTCACTAAAAGTTTGATGAATAAGGCCCAGTGTGTGGATAATGGCCTTTACTTTTCATTTTTGATTATCATTATTTTTTAAGGATTATTTATGGTGTGTCTATACTATATTGTGCTTCAAATGGTCATGTGTGTCCCTGAACACCTCTAAAACTGGTTTGAGCTAAGTTCACGCCTGTACCTAGCGCTGTCCTCAGGTGTAATCTAGCCACCTGAGACGGATGTTAACACCAGGTTAATAACCGGGACATAGCCATTACCTTGACGATGGAAACTCCAGAGCCGATGTTAACCAGAAGATAAGGGAAGATGTCTGGGTGCGTGTTCTGGAAGCGAAACTCCGGGTCGGCGTGCTTTGCGTAAACAAAAGCCTCGTGAGGGATATTCTTCAGCACGAAATTACAGCCCTTGATAAGACACGACATCTCGTCCTCTTTGTCCACTCTGTGAAGGGAGACACAAATAAACAACTACACACATACTGTACAACAGTTTTGTTTGTGCGTGTGTGTTTTCAATTCCCACTCACTTGAGTTTTAACTTCTTCTCAATCAGGTCTTTGAACTTGTAAGCTCCTCCTCCTGTAGCCTTGATAACTTTGGTTTCCGTGTTCACCAGGTGGTCTTTGATGAAATCCAGGCAGGTTTCGATGTATCGGTTCTCGAACTTGATGAAGTGGAGCCGAGCCGTGATCTCCTCCTGGACCGAGATCTCGTACAGCGGGTCTCCATCTGTTTCGTTCTACACCGGCAAAAAGAAACACAACACTTATTTCATCGGTCACTCATAATAATAGATAGCAGATATAATCATAAGAAACACTGGTATATCCATATAGGCACAAAGTACTGTGCAAAAGTCTTGGCCACCCTTGATATCAGAACTGCTAAGTCATCAGCCAATGCTTACGTATTGTAGCACTATTATGATTCCTCCTATTATTACACCATGAAGAGCCACTAGCACTAGGTGTAATAACATTAGATTGATTTCTTTACATGACAGATGAAGTGTAAAGATCATACCTGAAAGCTTGTCTTGGACGTATGATCGAATGATCTCACTTTGGCCACTTTGTGCTGTACAGTGGAGTAATACGCCAGTTTTGTCAACGAGCCACCTATTAAAGGAAAAATACCGTCACTACAACATTCATATATATATAGCTGTGCTGGGACTACACAAGCGCTTAGAAGATAGATAGATAGATAGATAGATAGATAGATAGATAGATAGATAGATGGCTGTGAGTTTACTGAGTATCCTCTTTTCCATCACCGCCTCATAACTGTCCAGAGAGCAGCTCAAGACCGAGCCGGCCTTCCTCGGTTCCTCAGATCAGTTTGAGGGTTTTTTTTTTTTTTGCATCACCAGCTCTGATGCCGCCTCCCCAGTACACTGCTGCAAAGAAGACTGCACTGGCTACCGCAGACTGGTCGAAGAGCTCCAACATCTTGCTGCTAACATCAAAGGACCTGAGCGTCCTCTGAAAGTAGAGTCTGCTCATTCCCTTTCTTGTATACAGCCTCTGAGGTGACCTTCCAGTCCAGCTGGTTTTTTCGAGATTGACACCAAGGTATCTGTAGCTGTCAACCAGCTCAACGTCCTGCCCCATGAGAGTAACGGGCTGTGGTTGTGGTCTTCTTCCTCTGTAGTCCAGCACCATCTCCTTGGTCTTGGCCATATTGAGGAGAAGATGGTTCTTCCTGCACCACACCATGAAGTTGCTGACCAGGTCCCTACACTCCTCTTCCTCTTTTTAAAGATATAAAAATATATAAAGATATAAAAATATATAAAGATATAAAAAAATACACCTTGATCAAAATAGCTTAAAAGGTGCAACAGTCAAATTCTTTCGTCCTTACTTTTACAAATAATCTGGGTGTTATTTAGAACAATGGGTTAAGCCTTGACCTTAGCAAAAGCGTATTAATTCGCTGAGAAAACCTTTCCAGAAAACTGAGTTCAGGTCGGAATGTTTGTTTGTGATTGGATGCGGCTCCTGTCACTCATTTTATAGACACTATATCTTAGAGCCACCTAAGATCCTGGGGGCGGAGCTTCATGAACACGGGCAAAAATCATTCAAATGTCAAACCTACCTAACTCTCAGAGACCTAATCTCGGGGGGGGGGGGAGTACCTAAAGCACCTTTAACCGTTTTAACAGCACCGCTTACGGAAGGTTAAAAGCAAACTCCACCTACAACAACTCTGAGTTAATCTTCTTTCATCTTGATTAACATTCGACTGTCTCCTAAAAGTGGTGCAGTGAGATTTATCCCTTGCTTCATCTCTACCTGAAGAGAGCGATGCAGCGGCACTTTAGTCCTTCAGTCTGTCTGTACACTCAAAGAGATCAGCTCCCTAAGGCTTCATGCTAATATACTGCCATCAAAGCCACTGTGCTTGTTATCTCGTAGATCACTAACTAGCCGTAGCTCATGCTGCGTTCGTGGTTCCTTTTAAGTGGCAATTTGCAAGTTAAAGTAATATCCCACCTCAGCACATTTGACGTGTGAAGTAGGAAAGAAAAGGACACTTCTACAAAGGTGTGTCTTTTGTTTGCTCTGTCAGAGCACGTAAAGCTCATAAAAAAGCTAATTTAAGTGCACTTTTATACTCAGTTACAGGCCTAAGTGGCTACTGGTGCTGTTCTACTGTAGTGAACTTCAAACATTCATGCTACAGAAACAACAGCGAGTACAACAGTGATTAGTAGCGTCAGGGTTATAGATTTAACCAAGTACTGTGTCTGTATATTAACTAAAAGCAATACTGTTATAAACTAATTTAAAAGTAGAGAAAGAGGACAATACACTGTTCACAGAGTGTTGGTTTGGCGTCACTCTGTATACAGAAAAGGAACCGGTGGTTGAAAAGACTAACCCAAGCCGACGAGTTGAATTTTCAAACCACTGAGAGATGAAGTGAAGAACACTGATTATCTCATTACAATGGCAGATGTCAAGTTCTCGAAGTTGACGTGTTGGAAGCAGGAAAAATGGGCAAACGTAAGGATCTGAGCGACTTTGACAAGGGCCAAACTGTGGTGGCTAGATGACTGCGTCAGAGCATCTCCAAAACGGCAGGACTTATGGGATGTTCCCAGTATGCAGTGGTTAGAACCTACCAAAAGTGGTCCAAGGAAGGACAACCGGGGAATCAGCGACAGGGTCATGAGCGCCCAACGCTCACTGGTGTGCATGAGGAGTGAAGGCAACCCGTCTGGTCCGATCCCACAGAAGAGCCATTGTAGTACAAATTGCCTCCAATTTTTTTTTTTCTTTTTGGCCTCCAAATTCCCCAGATCTCAATCCGACCGAGCATCTGTGGGATGTGCTGGACAAACAAGTCCAATCCATGGAGAACCCACCTCACTTACAGGACTTAAAGGATCTGCTATTAACATCTTGGTGCCTTCAGAGCTTTTGTGGAGTCCATGCCTCGACGGGTCAGAGCTGTTTTGGTGGCACACGGAGAACCTACACAATATTCGGCAGGTGGTTTTAACGTTACGGCTGATCGGTGTATAGCTGCAATGCATTCTGGGACTTTGAGTCCAACATATGCACCGACATCTCCACCATTTCTATGCTTGCTGGCGCATTCATATGATGTTGAAGAAGCTCGTGCTCTTAAGACGGTTTAAATATTTTCCATTGTAAATGCGCTGGCAGTGTCGCCCGGTGACGTCATCGCGGGACACAACCACTAACTTCTCACAGAAACAGCAAAAATACAGCACCAACTACAAAATTAGCACCAGCATCACTAAACACATCATAAAATGTTTCTGTAAAAACATATTTAATAAGTTTCAGGGTGAAGTTTTTTTTTTTATTACATATTACTCAGGAGACTAGCTAGCTAACGTTAAAGGACATGCTCTACTAACCTAAAAATGTTCAACAAAATAGATAATAGTTTTTATTATTATTATTATTATTATTATTATTATTATTATTAAATTCAGCACTATGGACTGGATATAACTTTGCATTATATTAGTCACTGTTTCAGGAGCAGACAAGCTTTGGTTCAAACTGTCAAGTTCTGTAACGTTAGCTAACCTTCAGCTAGTCAGTTAGCAGCTAGCAAGTGGCTATTTGACACAAAAAGTACACAGAATAATTCAGTTTAATACCTATATCTATTGCGAACCTCTTGGCATTTTCCAAATTCCGAAAGATTTCATCCGGAGGAAGCGTTATGCTTTTGTCCATGCTGTGTGAGCCGCTGTCAGTGCCTCCGTCCGTCGCCATCTTCCGCACACTTGTTTAGACCAACAAGCGCAAACTGCGTACTAGCCTACTAAGTAGTATGAAGAAATAGTGCGCATCCAGGCCACTCAGGCAGCAGTGACGTAGAGTCTTACCACACTTCTTAGTACGCTAGTGTGCCGTTTAGGACGTGGTCTGAAACCTAGCGTTCCAAGCACGCTCTCAAATGTTCAAAATAAAAGTCATGAAAAAAAAAAAAAAAAGTACAAATGAAAGTACAAAGAGTACAAAAAGTAAAAGTAAAAGTATAAAAGATTCTTAACCAATGCGACGTGTGACATTTGTTCTTAAAGAAAGAAAGAAAGAACGGAAATGAGAGAGTGAAAGAAAGAAAGAAAGAAAGAAAGAAAACGAGAGAGTGACAGAAAGGAAGAAAGAAAGAAAGAAAGAAAGAAAGAAAGAAAATGAGAGTGAAATAAATAAATAAATAAATAAATAAAGAAAGAAAGAAAGAAAGAAAGAAAGAAAAGGTGTGGTGATAGCGACTTTAGTGTGAGGAGTAACAGCACGTAACCTGTGGATATTCCTCAGGATTAAATGTAACCGTAAATGGATAATAAGTTTTAATGCTGTGGCTGTGGTGTAAGAGGAATAAAACACTTCAGGATGTGCTGTTATTGGAAAATAATCAGCTGTGGAGAGGTGAGAGACGGACAGCGACTCCAGCTCGGGTCATCATCGCACATGTACATCATAGTACATCAGTGATTATTTTCCCGGAACTGCATGACACTGAGGGGTTTATTCACTACATCAGTGATTATTTTCCCGGAACCGCGTGACACTGAGGTTTTATTCACTACATCAGTGATTATTTTCCCAGAACTGCATGACACTGAGGGGTTTATTCACTACATCAGTGATTATTTTCCCGGAACTGCGTGACACTGAGGTTTTATTCACTACATCAGAAGCAGCTTCTTTCTCAGCTCACTGTGCAGTGCGCTACTTTTCCCCTGACCCTAGAGCACTGGGTGTAAGGGCACTAGTGTGTAGTGCGCAGGGCTCTGTTTGAGACACGGCTCTCCGACTCCCAGAATTCCGCAGTACCGGAAGTGGTGAGGTTTAATGTCGGCTAAAAGGACCGTTAGAGCCGCTGAGTGGGACAGACAGACGGCTTTCGGAGAGCGGAGCTGCTTTGAGTAGACATTTAATTTGAAACATTTCTGCTTTTTTTTTTTTTTTTTTTTTTTTTTTTTTCTCTCTCCTCCTTCTTCTTCTATTTTCTATTGTAGCTCTTTTATATGGAATGAGCCACTTCTTTATAGTAAAGAAATATTTTTATACGGTTTAGTCTGAGACGAGGAGAATTCTGGGCTGGATACTAGGGTAGGTAAAGCTAACTAACTAGCTAACTAACTAGCTAACTAACTAGCTAACTGACTAGCTAGCGTTTATTCAGAGCTACTAATTGGATATGTTTTTTCTCTATATTATTCCAACACCTTTTGGTAAGAACATTTTAAACAGGCTGTAGTTAGCTGTGTTAGTAGCTCTAAGTTTTTCCTAGCTATGCTGCTATGCTAGTTAAGTCACTAAAAGGTTTACTATGTTACTATTTAATATGTTAACATTTTGCTATAATCTGCCTGAGTTATGTGAATAAACCGGAAGTTGATTCTCTGTTGTCAAACACTTCTCTAACTAGGAGGACATGGAGCTGTCAGATAACATCAGCTTGCTTTCTGGGTGCCATTTTTAAGACCTTCACTCACCTGTTGATGTTTTATAAACGATCCTGCTTGGACTTCCACTATCACAACCTGTCCTGGTTTGATTAACGATTAAAACACTCCGTGTCGTGCTTTTATAGGAAAATAATCAACAGCAGAGTTACTCTTCCCACGACAAGTCGATTATCTTCCTATAACCACAAGAGTTTTATTCCACTTACACTTCAGCAGTCGGCCGTTACGATTATTTTTGTTCATTAAATAATAACACATCATACTTTTTATCCATTTCTGGTTACGTTGAATGTCCTGGAATGTCCACGAATCTAGTTAGTTCCTGTTCTCACTTAATAAAAAAAACACCCGTACCATCACCAGCGTCTTTTTCGCTCTCTCTGTCTCTCCCTCAGCGTCTTTTTCGCTCTCTCTGTCTCTCCCTCAGCGTCTTTTCCTCTCTCTGTCTCTGTTAAAGCTAAGGAGATAAAGAAACTCAGATGGTCATGTTACCCAGAAAGCCCCAAACTCATCTGTTCCAACGAAAACTCACTGACTGTTACCAAGCTCTGAAACTGGAGACTCTTTCCATAAATGTTAAATAATCATCTAATTACTTATAAATACTTCTCATCAGCGTTTAGAAGCTTTTCTGTGCTAGTCCACGGTAGTATTGGCACCCCTGACCTGCCGCCATTTAAACAAACCCGCCGTCTCTCACAGTGACGTACATATCTGAACTCGAAATGAGCTCCACACGTGGTTTATTTTCAGTTTGCGAATATTAAGCAGCGTTTAGCGTTTAGGTACGGTTCTACTGATGGGAACGGATCGTTTTATTACCTGTACACTAGAAAAACTCTTTTAAATCCATGTAGATAGACACAGATTGTCCTAACTCAGAATAAGGGACGAATAAGAGCCATTACTTTTTGAATACGTGATCATGTATATGGCAAGGGACTCCACGTGCACGCAGCCACCGGGTGATGAAGTACTTCTCTTCTGTCACTTCAGCTTAAAAAACCCGGAAACACGACCACGTTTCTAGATTTGTAGACCTCAGAGTTTCGCCTGACTGAACGACTCTGATGAATCTCTAGTTTGGTTATTTCTCTAATTGACTCATCAGGGCAAAAACAGGTTGACTAAGTGGAAAGTTTTTGGGGGAAATCCGAAATCGACAGTTGATTTCACGGTCCTCGCTTTTTTTTTATTTTTTTATTTTTTTATCTTGGAGATCAGTCATTTATGAATCACTCATTTATTATTCAGGCTGTTAAATTTGTATTCATCTCCTGTTGTGAAAAAAAAGCATAGACTTGTTGTCTTTATATGCACGTAAGCAAGATTACAGTAAACAGTTTGCTTATGTTTCATTCAGTGTAGGCTGGGATATGGTTTTCTTTCTGAGGTTATTCAGAAATCAGCTTTCTGATCTTTTAGACAAGCATGTCTTCAAACAGAACTGTTTAAACAGCGCCGGTGTAGTGAGAATAACCGATACACTTACAAGAACGTTTAATTCAATCTAAATTCAATTTTAATTCAATCCGAAAGTGGTGAAGAGAAAAAAAAGAAAAACGAACTGAAACGCCACGAGGAAGACACCTTGAGAAGAACCAGACTAACTAGTGATTGAACTCACAGAGAGTTTCTGGTTAATAAAATGTTTTAGTTCCTGTTTGGTTTTCCAGGAACAACAGAAATGTAACATTTCCAGAGGGTTAGTTTGTAATCACAAACATCAAGCTTTGGTGAACGTTCCCTGTCAGGTGTCATATAAGCGTAAGAGAAAATTGTCTTTTAAAGTTCATAGAACGTTTCAGGAATGACTTCATTAAGCGAAAGAGAATATGCGCTAAAAAATAAACCAAAAGAGAACCAAATGCTAACATTAGAGACACGCTCTGTTTGCTGGGGAACCCACTGTCTTCTGCAATGAGCACAGGTCAGTCCTTACGAATTCTAGCAGTTCTTAGGTTCAGTGTTATAATTTATTTTTCCTGTCAGGTCCATAAATATTAGGCCAGTGATGCTGATATTGTTTTATTTTGCACTCTTTACCACAGTATATTGAAGTTGAAATGAAATAATGAATCTGCAGACCTTCAGCTTTAATTTGTGGGTATATAGATCCAAATCGGGTGAACGGTGTAGGAACTTTGTACGTGTGGTCCCCGCCTTTTTTTGAAGGACCAGAAGTAATCGGACAGTTGGCTGCTCAGCTGTTCCATGGCCAGGCATGTGTTATCCCTTCATTATTACTTACTTACTAGAGAGCAGATCCAGGGTTGATTTCAAGCGTGGCATTTGCCATTTGGAATTTATTTCTGTTAACTTTAAATATGAAGTCCAAAGAGCTGTCACTTCCAGTGAAGCAAGCCATCCTTAGACTGAAAATTTCAAAACAAGCCCATCAGAGAGAGAGCAAAAAGATTAGGTGTGCCCAAATCAACTATTTGGTACATTCTTAAAAAGGAAGAATGTGAGCTCAGGAACACCAAAAGGCCCTGAAGACCACAGAAAACAACTGTGGTAGATGACAGAAGAATTCTTTCCCTGGTGAAGGAAAAAGTCCTTCACAACAGTTGGCCAGATCAGGAACACTCTCCAGGAGGGAGGGGTATCTGAATCAAAGTCAACAATCAAGAGAAGACTTCACCAGAGGAAATATAGAGGGTTTACCACAAGATGTAATCCAGTGGTAAACGTCAAAAACAGGAAAGCTCGTGCAGAAAACAGGCCCGCATAAACAAAAACATTTCTCACAGTAAGCTTGAGATAAATAAAGAGGTAATAAAGATATCTTTTCTGATCTATCTATATATTTATAGATATATTTTTCTATGTTTTGCCTTCACACCACATATTTGTAGCTGGCTCTTGGGTTTTCATCACCCTTTGCCATCCTGCTATTGGTGGATGTTGGGTCATTTTCACACTTTCTTTTTCCCAGATTCGGGCCATCTTCGAACCCAAGAGTGGTCCAGCAATCCAGTCCCTGGTCCTCTTGAAAACAGTGGACTGGGGTTTGCTTCAACCGAACTGATGTGTTCCACATCATTTGTTGAAGATAATCGTTCTCTGAGCTGGATGCCGAGTAACCTGATTGGTTCAGTACTTACTGCTTCTACTTCTGTGATTCCGGGGAAACAGTTGTTATGGTTACTGATATAAAAAAAAAAAAAAACAGACTGCATGCATCGTAAAAATTCACATCTTGTGCTCTCCTGCATGGCTAAAAGTCTTCTTGTCTATGAGGTCGGCTCCATGTTTGCAGGTACTGCATGTATACGATGACACGCTATGCATCTGTTCTTCACAACTTAAAAACAGGAAAACAGGTGAACCTAGTCTCTACCATTTTGCAGACGTCCGTAACATATGGAATTGCACAATCGAGCCATGGATCGTAAGGAATTCTTCTGGGTGAAAGCAAACCTGCGATAATGAGCCCCTCCCCGAAACAAGCCAAAGATCAAACTTGAGTGTCTGGAGCAAGTGCGAACGCCCTTGATGAGCGCCGTAGCATAAATTTGTCACACTGCCAGAACTTTATCAGCTGTCTTTGCTTACAGTGGCACTAAACTCACGACCACGGAATTATTTCAAGATGTGCGATTTTAATTTTGGGAAAATCGTACAGTAAGTCCTGGTTAAGACTCAACAAGTTAACATCTCAAGAAAGAAACATATAACCACGAGGCCACTTCCAGGTGGTCTCTCTACAGCCTCCTTCCTTTGCGAAACCGATGATTTCCCCTTGTGTGCTGGAGCATTGTTGAAGTTAGTGGGCTGAGTGCTATCATCGGTGATCGCTATTGTATTTGGAAAGTTCTTCAGAATTCATGGCCAAGTGTCTTGTTTTTGGGAGAAAATGGGCACGGTGCAGGCGGAAACTCAAGATTAGTTTAAAACAAAAGCTAACAAAGCTTGTTTGATTTGGCCGTCGGAGCAGGCAGTACTCCAACGCACACACTTTCTGCTGACCTCTGACCTTCTTATTGAGTTATGTTATTTTAGGGAAGCAACTATAACAATTGATGGTATTACAGTCACCTTCATTCAGTGTGCACTAACAAATGAAATCAGTTAACTAACCTGACTGTGCAAAATATTAGACCATTTAAAATGAAGGATTTCAAATGAAATGGGAGTGTAGCAGCAGCTCTGTTCTGTGACTTCGCTCTCCCTAAAGGGAGTTTTCATCCTCCGTGTTAATGGAGCCTCAGAACAGCCGGCCTCTCCCTGGTCTCCAGCCTTACATGGAAAAAGTATTTCTCACCCTTACTCACTTAATGGGTGTGAGCGAGTGTGTGGAAGTTGGCCTGATTTATATTCAGCTTGCATTAAATAATACTTGCCTGTATGTACTGGATCAGTTACAGAGACCGACTGATTTATGAGAGATTTCTGATACAGTGTTGTGTAGTGACAAAATACGAATGTGCTTCTTATAACATGAATGAATGGGAGTTAGTGGTGATCACGTGGGTGAAGAAAACACAATCTCAGAACTATAGTTTTGTATAGTAGGAAAGAGAAAAGTTAAACAGTCATCATCTCACACAATAAATTTTTTTTTTTTTTTAATAAATATCGACCCACTCTTAGCCGTTTCTTCATGTTTCACCACTGAGTCGACCTGGAAGTACAAGAATGGGTTCAAGCTATGCAGAAATAAATTTTGAGTGATTAAAATATTCTCAAATTGCAGCACCTGTTAAATCCTGCTGATCCCCCCCCCATACACACACACACACACACACACACGCACAACCACTGTTTCGACCTCTTTACACTTTCCCATTGCATTTTTTTTTTAAAGCATGTATTGATCCATATCAGGCACTAATGGCAATCTTTAATCTATTCCTCAGGCTCTTAGCTCCCCGGTAATTGCCGATACACATCCAAAGATAAAAAATGAAATCTGAAAATGAATCTGGAATGATGAAAAACAAGCAAAAGAGAAATATGAGAGCTTTTTTTTTTTGGTAATATTTCTTGTTTGTTTTAAAGCCAAAAACTCTTTTGAACAATTTTTTTTCACTATGAAAGGAAAAATAAATAAATGTATCATGCAACTTTTTTTTTTTTTTTTTTTTTTTTTTTTTTTAAATCCTAGTCTCAGTATTGCAGCGTTCGCTACATCCTCAGTTTGTTGTTGATTCAGGAGAAGAGCACTTAAATATTAACTTCCAGCTTCCTTTAGTGCAGCCGGTTATACCTGGTACAAGTCTTAGCACTCGCTTTGCATTACGTCCAGAGCTCTGAGCCGTCGACGTTGGTGTTCCAGTCAGCGTGATATGAGCTGTTAATGAAGTGACGTCTTAGGGACAGGACCGTTCCATACGTCTCTCTCCAAATCCACAGCTGCTTTGTGTTTGCGAGGTCATGCTCACACTCTTCCCCACCCCTGGGCTCTGCTCCAGGACGATCCCACTGTGATCACACACAAACACTCTCACTCTCACACACACACTCACACACACACACACACACGTTTCCTGGTCTCAGTCTTCTCTGTCTCTCGCCTCTTCTAGACCGCTGAGCTGATTGGTGACGTGATCCTGCCATGCGTGAATACAAGCTTGTGGTGTTGGGCTCTGGAGGTGTGGGCAAGTCCGCACTGGTGAGTACACCGTGTAAGGAATAAAACACACCGTGCCGTGCTGTCGTAGGAAAATAATCAACGACAGGGTGATGTGGAGCAGCCAGATGCAAAACTGAGTCCCACCATGAAGTTGATTATTTTCTAATTTCTGTTTTATTCCTCTTGCACAACAACAATTTGGTAACGATTACTATGTTTATTTATGAAAGAATTCTCAATTCTGATTGGTCAGAAGGTGTTGATTATTTTTCTGTAAGAGCGGCTCTGACAGTAGTTCCCAGCTGCGATTCAAATCATGGGTTTATATTACTACGCTCTATTAAATATGTCTTTGTTACTATAGAAACATCTTACACATGGGACTTAAAAAGAGAAAAATAGAAAGGCTGGTGAGGAATGTTTATAGCTGCTATAATGTAAGTGATAACAGGAATGTGTTTTAGATGTTCCACAGCGTTTAATGTAATTATGAATGGATGAAAAGTATAACATTTTATGTATAACGTATTATAAGGATAACATTTTTCTTTTGAATATAAAATTGTAATCGTTAGCAAGTTGCTGTGGTATAAGAGGAATAAAACACTGGGATGTGATGTTGTTGGAACTTCAGAGTGGGAACATTAAGTCTGCTTCATTACACTACCCCGTCGTTGATTAATTTCCCGATAGCATCACGTCTGCAAGCGTTTATTCCATTAAGACGTCTTTTCCTATCCTGGGATTCAGAACTGAAAGACGGTTTGTGTTTGTGTTGTGATTACGTTCTGATTAATTACAAGTTCATTTTTTTATTAACTTGTTTTTTTATGCTTTCGTCACAGACTGTACAGTTTGTCCAGGGCATCTTTGTGGAGAAGTATGATCCCACAATAGAAGACTCCTACAGAAAGGTAGATTGTGTTTCTCTGGTCTGATTAGCGCTGATTATCCCAGCTTTCTTCCTCAATAAACATATCCGTAACTTTCTCCTCTTTTCTCCATTCAGCAAGTGGAAGTGGACGGGCAGCAGTGTATGCTCGAGATTCTGGACACAGCCGGCACAGTAAGTGGTGCTGAGCTCCATCCTGTCTTCTTGATTTCGCTGAATGTAAATTACAGCAGCAGATGTACGTGTAGCGGATGTGGTTATGACTCTAAACCACATAGAGCAGAAGTTGACTGAAGTGTCATTAGTGCAGGAAATGGGCTGAATGTGTGAATATCCCAAATAACAGCGCTCTGTGAGCCATAAACTCTAGGAGGTGAACTGATGGTTTATCAGCCATGGTAACACTTGATTTGGGTAATACAGCTTCGTGTTCAGAGACTTCTAGATTCAGTTTGATCTAGGTTCATGGTTAGGGATGGGCGATATGATGAAAATATCATATCATGATTCTTGAAGACGTTTCTATGATACAATGTATGTATCATGATATCTAGGACTGCTAAAAAAAAAACTGCCAGTAAACCTGTAGAGTAGAGAGAGCCTGAAAAAATGGGTTCAAGAATACTTAAATGTATATTAAAAAAAATAATTTTTTTTAACATTGGAAAAGAGTTTTAAAATTCAAAAGTTTTAAAATTCAGTACTAAATTTTAACATTGTACTTTCATAAGTTACACATAAAACTGTACAGAAAACTGAAAAAAAAAAAACTGTAAAGGAAAAAAAAAATACACAGAAAAATGTACTGACCAATATCATGATTAATATTTATCATGGAAATATTATATCATCACATTACCCAGCCCTTTTCAACAAACCTTCATGCATTCTTCTATAGCTTATAGATTTTTTTCCCCCCCTCCATTTTCTCCACAATTTGGCCTTGGCCAATTCCCGCCCACCAGCCAGCTCTCTCCTATCACACAACAGCTACCAACCAGGGAGGCTAACACGTGTTTCCTCTAAGACATGTAAAGCCAGCCAACGGCATCTTTTCGAATTGCTGCGTCACAGGGCAGAGTAACGCGCTCTAAAAGTGCTATCCGCCCTCTTCCGCATACCTGAACTCGGAGAAGCCTACCATTAGCTAGTGTCTCTGTGACTGAGAGAAAAGAGACTAATGCCATCCCTCGCACCAAGAAATCACAAATAATTACGGATGCCTGTGGCAGTGTCTGGATTCGAACTTGTGATCCCACTCAGGAACGAGTTAAATGTTTAACATCCCATGATCTAGTTTCAGTAAACATTAGTTTTCTAAACATTATGGCTGAATGTTCTACTGAGTATTTAGTGCACTGCATATGTTCTACAATGCCATTATGTTATACGCTATGTAGTGAGCGTATGTAGTGGACAGGAAGCCATTTTGGATTCAGCCTTCTGAATAAAAACGCTTAAGAATAAAAGACGGGAGGTGTTTATACGGACTCAACTTAAAAAAATGTCAAATTAAGCCAAATATTAATGACAAGAAAACATTTCTGTGGATAAATAAATAAAAAACACATCTGAAAGTTAATGATGAAATATTATATTTCCCTTTTTAATATTTGTTCTGTGACCGTATAACATTATAGGCTCATGGAATATTTGTATATATTCATATACATTGTAAATATTGTAAATAAAATGCAGTTGTAAAGGAATTTTAATTTTATCAATAATCTTTACTGTTGACACTAAACTTATAAAATAGTTGTCAAAGTGGTTTATTTAATATTTTTCCTCTTAACATTATGTAGTGTATGATTACTGTAAAGAGCACTCATCACTCCTTTCGCTTTTCCTGTAACAGGAGCAGTTCACTGCAATGAGAGACCTGTACATGAAGAATGGCCAGGGCTTTGCTCTCGTCTACTCCATCACCGCACAGTCCACGTTTAATGACCTGCAGGATCTACGAGAACAGATCCTACGAGTAAAGGATACGGAAGACGTAAGTGAGCTCACCAGGAAGCATTTGCACAGTACATGATACACAATAAGTACTGGGAATATCTAAACAAATCTATAGTATCCGCCTAAAAGTCCCTTTAATCAGAGCCCAGAATGTGTAATAATTGGTACGTGGCATGTATAGCGCGCGAGCCGAACCCCGTCGCCTTCACTCGTCCTCAACCATGTCAGTTAAAGGATGCCCTTTTTTGGACATGTGTGACGGGAATGCTGTGCGAGTCGAGGGTAAAGCCCTGGAGCAGTTAGCGATGCTGCAGTTTGTTATGATTGGCCTTCCTGGCTTCTTCTGCTAGCACTATGGCATGGCCTGCATCTGTGGGTGTGTGTGTTATGGAAATTGTTTAAAAGTTGCTAATTTTCTGTGTGTAGTTAAAGACGACTCATGGCAAAATATGACTTTAAGGTGTGAGTGTCTAAATACAGCTGCCATGTCATCAGGGCTCCTATTCTACCCCGGGAAATTTCCCTCGCCCAATACGTTTAACCCTGAATTTAATGAAATTAATTTGAGTTGATTTTAATTTAATTTACCTTTTTTTTTTTTTTTAGTTCGACGTGAAGTTTCAAAATAAAGCTGAAAAATATAAATATTCATATCTTATTAAAATTAATTAAAATTATATATATATATATATATTTTTTAAATATTGTACAAGATTCTTTCGCAGATCTGGAAAATCTGAAAAACAAATATGAACGTTTATAACGAGTATAATATTTCTCCTTTGTTTAGTTTTTATACTATAGTGGTGAATGGTGTATTATTATGTTTGTTCTGTTACAGTAAAACACTGTAGGCTCATTTAATATTTGAGTATTTGTCAAATTTATTAAAAATGTCGATTACAGATATGGAGAAGCATGAAAATTCATCTATCTATCTGGCGATATATTTATATACTGTGCGCGTGTGTGTATGTATGTATGTATGTGTATCATGTATATGTAATAATATATAATATATACATGAAGATGTATAAGTACATCTTTCTATGCATGAAGCATGCTTCATATATGTTTAAGATTCTTTAAAAAAAAAAAAATACTAAGGCAGTTGAGCACAGAAGGGCTGAAAAGCTTTTAAGAAGAAAAAAAAAACAAAAAAAAAACAAATGGTTTGGAATATTTATGAGCAAAGAGCGAGAAGCCTGAAAGTATGAATGTGGATGGAAACCCGGTTAGAGTCGGGACATTCCTGTGCACAGTGCTGTGTAAAATCCTGAGCTGCACTCGCTGATGTGGCTCCGTTAGCTTCCCCGGGGAGCTGCACTGTGCTTCCTGACTGTTTGGATTTGAAATACTCTCACATGCAGCCAGCCCAAATATGGTGAGGACCCTTTTAGTGAGGAGAAGAGAGGCGCTCTGTTCACTCCCGACTCTGCTGAGAGGACAGAATGAAACGGTTTAAGTATCTCAGAGCCGCAATAGCGCCTTCATGTGGCATGTTTTTGTAAAATTAATGTCTTATACCTCCAAAAGTGAGTATCCCTAGTATACTGCACAGTCCTCCTACTTCATCATGAGTATTTCTGTCATGCGTGTCCTGAATTCACACATCATGCACAGAAATCAAAGCCACTATGCAAATATGCAGACAGGAAGTAGATTTTATCCTGCTCGAAATGTTTCCTTACACTTTCCACCCTATAACATTTGCTCACATGTTTCACAAACAGCTTTATCTTCACAGCCAAACTTGCCATGTCATTCAAATTATTCAAAGTAGCGCTGAACTGTAAAACTCATCTTGGATTCAGACCAAAGGTTGGTGTTTGCGTCAAATTTATTATAAAAAGCATTTAGGGAGCCTTATGTAATGAGGTCAGTTAGTGATGCTGCTGATTAATCTGCATGGCTTTAGTGTAAAGTTCTGTCTGAGATTAGATGGTGACATGGCACCTGGAAATCTTGTGTGCTAAGCTGGATAACATAACATAGCTTTGTTACTGATCCACAAACTAGTTTTCAGTGTTATCAGTTTGACTGCTGTTCAATAAATATCTAAGAAAAGTAACCTAGCTGGCACGGTGGAGACATGGCGGAGTTTCCAAATTGCAGAATTATGTGTATACATAGACTCTGGCACTTTTAAACAAATGAAAAAAGCTAGAGATGTTCCTTGGCGATTGAAAGAACATAATAAACTATTGGTATTGCCTAATTTGTGTTTAAAGTTGTCATTTTTTTCCCCCACTGTCCTTCTCCATTTTAGGTGCCGATGATTCTGGTTGGTAATAAGTGCGATCTGGAGGATGAGCGAGTGGTGGGAAAGGAGCAGGGACAGAATCTGGCTCGTCAGTGGAACCACTGTGCCTTTTTAGAGTCCTCGGCAAAATCAAAGATCAACGTCCTCGATGTAAGCATAGGTGTTCTTAGGCTGATGCGATGACCACATAAGCCCTTCATGACAACAGACATAAACCTACCATGTGCTGCCTATTCAATGCTTACAACTATTAACCAGAATTCATTCATTTTTCATATGAGAGAGTGGCACAGGAGCATCGGCTCTCTTTTCAAATTCAAAAGTTCGAGTTAGACTGAGTAATAAGTATCTTAGAACGTTGTGTTTCAATGCATTGGGTTGTCACAAGTCTAGCTAGCTGATGCTAGCTAGTTAGCAATACAGCAGATTTTATTTGAGCTTTTGTACAGCACTTTGGTCAACATTTGTTTTTAAATGTGCTTTACAAATCAGTTTGACTCGTCTTAACAGTATACGAGTTCTTCAAAGCTAGCTACATGTAATTTATACATGTATTGTATTATTTGTTTAAAATATACAGTAAGATATTTATCAACTGGTAACTGAATAACTGATGACTAGAGATTTGAATAAATTTGTAAAAATTATTTGTCTGAAGCCAGTGAACGAAATGTAAATGCGATGCGACGGCCACTAGGGGGCGATTTCCACCATTCATGTGCAGAGAAATGGCTGCATAAATGTTTATAAAGGCTTATTCCAGTTGTCTTTTGCCGTTATACTGACTTTATGCAGTTTTGATGTCAAGCTGATATAACACCTGGGTTAAGTAACATAGACTGCTGTTGACATAAGGTTGTCTTATAAGACTTCGCGGACTAACTTGCATTAGATCATGACGATGATGTAATGACAGAGTTATGTACATGTTCTTTAGCCCTTAGTTAATATACGTTGAATGCTTATAACAATGCCATGATATTGTAACGACAGGGTTATGTGTATTTTCCTGAATTTGAGTGAGCTTTTTTGTTCTGTCGTCTTGAGTTGGATTGACAGCTGACACTTATTTGAATAAGGCACGGCTTAGGGCTTATGTAGGTTTAATGTATCACTATGAACCCTGCCCTTTAGCTAAGTGTTACTCAACATCTAATCTGTTTAATCTGCTTGCACCTTTTATAACTGTCATTTCCACTTCCTGTAGATCTTCTATGACTTGGTCAGACAGATAAATAGAAAAACGCCTGTGGAAAAGAAGAAAGCGAAGAAGAAATCCAACTGTGTGCTCCTGTAGTGTCTCCTCCCTACAGCACCTCGGAGCCAGGTACATTTACCTCAGCTCCCCTTAGCTTCATACTGCACCTTTTAAAGAAGTTTTAATTTCCTTTTTTGTTTAAAAAAAATATGCAGTTTAGTTTAAAGTCTCAAACTGTGATACATCCAAAAAAAATGACAAACACTTTCTGAGAAAAGATTTGGCATAATCAGATAAAGATCATTCTTGGGCTTGAAGCGTCTCCGTCACAGTAATCAACATAGCCATATAATGGACCTCAATGTGTAATTGAGCACAAAGGACAAAATGAAGACAAAAATCCAACAAGGCTTTTAGTGTTACATTTCACAAATGGTACATGATTCAAATGGTCAAAAAAATTTTTTTAAATAAATAAGTTAATAAGTCAATAAGTTGCTATATGATTGTTTTATTGTTAGATAACAGAAGCCCTGAACCACAAAATTTGGCAGGAAAAAAAAATTTGATACCAAGTCAAAATAATGACCTACTAAGTTAAAACTACGAGATACTAGGTCAAAATAACGAGACACTAGGTCAAAATAATGACTTACTAAGTTAGAACAGCGAGATACCAGGTCAAAATAATGAGATACTAGGTCAAAATAACAAGATACTAAGTCTGAATAATAGTTAATGCTAAGTTAAAATATCAAGATACTAGCCAAAATAATGACAGACATTTAAAAAAAACCAAAAAAAAAAAACACAACACAACAAAACAAAACTCAAGAAGCTATGGGGGATGCAAACTTTTGCACTGCACTGTAATGGATATTTTCCTATAAAGTCCAGAAGATGGCAGCACGTTCACAGTGAAATGCAGGATGACCACCTCACACTTTCAAACAATCCACCAGATTGTTGCTTATTGATATAATGAAAAGAATGTCAACCATTCAAATTATGAAATTATTGGCGTATTCTGTGAAAATAGATTTAAACTCAGACCTAGACAAAAAATGGCTGAAATTACTGAGCCGCAGTGGTTACATGATGTTATAGCTGTCATTCACTCACCAGCCTTTCTTTTACGCATTTACATAAACAAAGCATACATTCCTCTGTTCTAAGTATTTTCCTGTGTTACATCTTGTTGCAAAGCTCTGACACTGGAGACTCCTTCCAAATATGCCAAATAAACACCTCTTTCACATGTTTCTGTACTTTTTCCACCTGCAGAATGCTGTAATGAAGAACCGTTGCCCCGTTTGGAATGGTTTTGCCATCCTCAGCAAGCGAATCTACAGACCAGCTGATGAACTTGAAGGATACACAAAGGAAAAAAAAAAACACGTGGCGTCGTTGGTTTTTTTTTTTTTTTTGATTCCCGAACATCTGAGGAGAAACGTTCATTTATCACAACCTGAGTAGGACTCATTTTTCAGTACTCCTCAGGAACACTGAGCATGATATCTTCCATAAAACTCCAACAGTAAACACACAGCATCTTTCATTTCATTTTCAAACCAAACCAGCTTCAACCAGAGAACCACCGGAGCTGATTACATCACCCACAAACGACTTGGTATTAAAGTAAGGACTTTATATGAAGAAAAGGTCTAATCCTACAACAGCATCAAGAAAAGAGCGAGTTTTGGGGGATTTGGAAGGAAATGCGTAACTGTGGCCCATAATTTGGTCTCCTAATATTTTCAGTATCTAAAGATTTAACTCTTTTTAAATCTCAAAACTGTCTTTAAGAAGGGTTCTCATTTCCACTCACATTTCAGGAACCAATTATCCCCCCTTTCTTCTTCTTATTTTTATTATTTTAATCTCGGCATCAGCATGACCACATAATGTAGATGTTGTAAATGAAATGAAGTTCAAGTGTTGACTCTTCTGAAGTATTTCATTCTCAAAGCCATTTGTGTAAAAGTTTATAGACGAAGGTTCGTAAGCTGTTTGTAATTATACACCGTCTCCCTTTGCAGGACCTGACCCCTGACCTGTGACTGTTTTGTACTTTAGTCACTCGGCTTTCGTAGCTTCTTCCATAAACATAATCTAATATTCTATTTTTTGGACATGTAAGACTTTGCGCCTTTTTATAGACAGGGGGGAAAAAATGGGTAAAATACCAGACGGATTTGTAGGTCTTCTGAGTTTTAAATATATTGTGCTATATCTCCTTTAGTTCTTCTCATGCAGTTCTGTCAGAAGTTGTTCTGGCTTTTATGGTTGATTAAATTTTAGTATGTTTTCAGTGTATCGGACAATTTGCTTTTTTTTTTTTTTTTTTAAAAAGTTAAATCTCTTATTCTGGTTTTTTGAAGATTTGACTTGTGTGAAAACTGACTTGTCACTATCGCACATTAAAATTATTATTTAGATATGAAGTTTTAAAATGAACATTTTAGGTTATAATTTGGGCTGGGTGATATGTGTGATATGTTAAAACACTTGGGGGTGTGCTGATATAGGAAAATAACCAATACAGCTGGAGTTGATTATTTTCTAATAAAAGCAGGTCCGGATGAAAGAAATCCTGGAAAGAGTCCTGGAGAAAGTCCATGCCTCTGATATAGCAATCACCAATGAACTTGTGAAGAGATATTTCTCCTATTCATAATGCATTATAAATACATTTCTAACATGTTAGATAGCATACATAAAACCTTATCATGCCTGGCATACGCTTGTACTGATATTCATAAGTAAGTATGCATAATACTTTATAAAGCATGTGTATACGACTTCATAATGTCAGGTTACATAATGCATTATAATTTTTGCTCATAAGGACAGTATGACTGTACACGAAGAATGAAGAATGCAAAATAGTATGCTATAATGTACTACAATGCAGGGTCTGGTAACATTTCTGTACTGAAGGTTATGATGCAGACCCTGCTGTCTGTGTTTTTCTTATGATAACAGATATAATGTGTTATGTAACCTATCGTAAGTCATACACTCGAGCTTTATAAAGTGTTTGCATGTAACCATAACGGCTTATGAGCATTTGTACAAACTTATATCAGGCATTATAAGGTATTATGCATGCTTTATAATACATTATTAATACAGTATTCATAGGAAGTGTTACTGATTTTTTTTTTTTTTTAAGCTCAGTATACACACATGGCCTTAATATAACGCGTTATGTAATTCGACATAGTCATATGTTTTAGCTTTAAAAAAAAGTGTGTGTGTAACCATAACTACTTATGAGCATTTAGACAGACTTATTCCAGGCATTATGAGGTATTCTTATGAACTTCTTATGACATATGTTATATATACTGTATAATGCTATATAATGCATTATGAATATAGGATTCTTGGGAATTATAAATTTTGCAGTTTGATATACACACTGGGCCTTATGCTTCATGGAGAACACGGAACCTTATATGTTTTTCTTATGAACAGATATAATGCGTTATGTAACCTGACACTATAAAGTGATAAGATTTATAAAGTGTATGCGTGTAATCAGAAGTACTTATAAACCTTTATGCACACTTATCCCAGGTATTATAAGGTATTCTGTATGCTTTATAATACATTATGAATACAGCATTCATAGGAATTGTTACCAGTTTTTGTAGTTTGGGATGCACACTTGGCTCCAGGATGCATCATCAGGAGGGAGATTAGCTAGTGTTCACTCTAGAGATGACTGGGTCACTGAGTAGGAATGCTTATAACAGATGGTTATAACAAATGGTTACTTTTTTTTTTCTTTTGGCCAGAATGTTACTTTAATAGTGAAATGAGTATCGACACAGGGCGCAGATCAATGTAATTCCTCCAGCCTCGGAAGTTTATCCTCATCAGCTGGCAGCCTGTTGTCAGTGTGGTGGGATTAGCACCATGCTCGGGGGGTCAGCTCTCACAGGAGCGAGTCAGACTGCGGCCACGTCCCTAAATCACCCCACACACTGGCACTCTTACTGCTATTGGAGTCCAACGAGCCAGCGTGCTGATGTCATGTACAGTACATGCAGGCCATGTGGCATGTTAGGTCAGCCGATGGGAGTCTTATACTGTTCATAATGACAGTGCAGGCCCAATTTAATTCAACTTCATAGAGTCAGAGCAAAATATTCAAAGTTAGTTAACACTTTTCTTAAAGGCAGTATGCATAAAGCTACATCGTGTCTATATATGACCTTCATGACATCTGATCTAAACATACAAACACATTTTTAAAGGCTTAACAATCTTATGTCAACCAAAATGTATGTTATCACAGTCTTTTGTAGGTGCTGTTTAGCCTTATGTTGATTGCCCTTAAATATTTTTTTAATTACTTTTTTATTTAAGTTAGTGGGTTTTAAGGCCAATGTGCATAAGGCTACGTAGCACCTACATGAGACCTTCATGACATCTGATATAAATCTACATTAACATTCATAGAGGGTTATACCAAGAGACACCATTTGTCATAAAGACTGCTTTTGTCAATTATGTCAATCTAAAGTGTCATGATATGAAACAAAATTTGTCATGAAGGTGTTATGTAGGTGCTATGTAGCCTTATGCATACTGTCCTTAAGAAACTTATTTTCAATGCATTGTTCTTCATGTTCTATCTTCAGGGCAGTGTGCAGGAAGTTACATGCTGTAGCACCTACGTATAATCTTCATGACACCTGATATAAACCTACATAAACATTCATAAGGCTTATACCAAGAGGCATCAGCTGTCATAATGGCTGTCAGTTTTTATGTCAGGTTAAAGTGTCATAACAATCTTATGTCAAACCAAAATCTGTCACTTGACAACTTCACATCAAAACTGACAATCTGCCTTTATAAATTCTTATGTAGTTTTTTAGAGTGTAATGAAGGGCTCATATACATGTCATGTGGCCTTATGAACACTGCTCTTAAGTAAAGTGTTGATGAAAATAAGCTGAAAGAATGAAACTTATTTTGCTTTGAAAATTTTGACTCTAATTTGAGCTTTTTAAAGTCTGCTCAAAGCTGCATCTGATGAGTTTGTGTGAGTGCTGAAGGAAGGAGGACAGTCTACCCAACCTGCTGATGAGAAGAGACAGGTATGAGACGGGGAGGAGGGGTATCCCACAAGGCTTTGCTGTCATCATGTCATATCGATTCAGACTTCTCACCTCTGATGCTGCAGTGAGTTTGACTGGTTTGATCAGCTTCCCTCCTTAGGAACAACTTCTGGTATGGAAGTGCAGTTTTAGGACGGTGCACTTTGATCACGGTGGGAATGACTGGTACCACTGTAGATGATTGTTTTTGCATTGCCAAAATTATATTTGACAAGGAAAAGTAGGTAAAATAAAATCTGTAAAGTTATTATAAATTTGGAGTATCGTGAAGAGCAATTATTCCATCAGATGGATCAAATAAAACAAGTTTCAATATCATCACACAGATCTCAGTGCACTTGAAGCACAATACTATACAGTCTGTACATGGTATAATCATTTTTATACAACATCAGCTATATGGCCAGTATGACATTTTATTCAGCATGGTCATGCTTCTTCCAGAACAAGCTTCTGAACCTTTCAGATATATCCAAAAATGGAGACCAGTACTGATGCATTACTGAGAATAAACTGTTTCCAACATGTTCATCATGTCATTTATCAATCGAATAGGACAGTAGCATTGATCAACACTACGTTATGTCCTTAACACTGTGTAGACTATTTCTCTTAATACAGTATATCACATAATGTATTTTTTCCCCTCCTGATTTTCTCCCCAGTTGATGGATTGCATACATAAGCTCACAGATGCCCACAATGGCCAGTATTTGGCTAGTGTAGCTCTGATTGACAGGGGAGAGAGAGTAAAGTCAAATTTGCTCTCTTGGCTCCGGGTTACGGATGCCTGTGGCATCATCAAGATTCAAAAGGTACCTTCTATGTGGACACCTGACCATCACACCCATCTGTGTTTCTTCCCAAAACCGTTGCCAGAATGTTGGAAGCACACAGTTGTATAGAATATCTTTGTATGATGTAGCATTACAATTTCCTTTCACTGGAACTAACTTGCTCCAGCAGGACAATGCCCCTGTGCACAAAGCGAGCTCAATAAAGACATGGTTTGCCAAGGTTGGAGTGGAAGAACTCGTTCTGCACAGAGCCCTGACCTCAACCCCACTGAACACCTTTGGGGTGAACTGGAACACCGACTGCACCCCAGGCCTCTTCACCCACCATCAGTGCCTGACCTCACTAATGTTCTTGTGGCTGAATGAACACAAATCCCCTCAACCACGCTCCAAAATGTAGTGGAAAGCCTTCCCAGAAGAGTGGAGGTTATTATAGCAGCAAAGAGGGGACCAAATCTGGGATGGGATATTCAACAAGCACATATAAATGTGATCGGTCAGGTGTCCACGCACTTTTGGACATATAGTATAATTTATAGTATATTATTAATACTTTTGAGGCCACTGTTTGAGGCAGGGAACAAAATGTACTACTACTTCAGGAAACATGTTTATATACAGTATATTACTATATAGATATGTTGCCTATTTTATTTATTCATTTTCATGAAGGCTGCAATTATTTACAGTGTTTCTATTTATATTCTCTATGTATATGTGGAGGAAAAGAGAATTCGTTTGTGGCACTAAAATGTAAAAGTCTTTAAATGTTCTTTTGCCATCTCACCTCTGGGTGAAGTAGGGAAAAGCTTAAAATAACCACTGGCCCTCACACTGAACTAATGGATTTTTCAGCCTTAAAGTCCAAAAGTGACAGGAACATGAAGCTATTTTGGGTGATTTTTTTCCCCTCAGGATGCTACGTGGCTGTCTGGTCAAAAATAAACACAGTCTGGTTCTGCTTCACTCAGCCTGGAGATGAACCTCGCTTTTATTTCTAAGACAGATGCTATTTAGTTGTTAACATTTTCCACCCTGTAGCTCGTCTCCCTCTGTCACATAAGCTCCACCAATATCTACGAGTATAAACGCTAACACTTGCTAGCAAACGTGCCTTTTGGTTTTGATTACACAAAATATTATAGACTAATATTAGGTAGTTTGCTAGAAAATTTTGGTAAATGTTCTAACCAATGAATATGTGTTATCAAGCATCAAGCATACTAATAGCTTTTTAACAGCATGATATAATAGCCTAGTTCTAGCTAGCAAGCTAATCAACTTGGCTAATGAGTTTAATGAAGCATGAAATAATACTAAGCATCCTGTCAGCTTGCAGGCTATCCAGCATGGCTACTAGTATTAGTGACACAAAAAAGTTATCCCAATGTTAACTATAGCTTGTAGATAATGCTGCTAATGGTTTTCATGTCAAAAATAATAGTTAATCTAGTTGTAGTTATATGCTATCAACTACTGATTTTATCAGCACACTATAGTAGTCAGCCTAATGTTACCACCTTACTGACAAATTTAGTTTTGGTTAATGGCTTTAATCTCACAATATAATATTTAGCTTGATATTACTGAGGAAACTTTATTGGTTTTAATCACAACATATAATAATTAAACCAGTAACTAGCATGATATCAACTACTGCGTTTAGCAGCAAAGTATTTAGCGTCTTGCTAGCAAACTTGGTTTTTGCTAATAACAGAATAGGTGTTATTAGCTAGTGAACTTTGCTACTGCTTTTATTTGTACAATATAATAAGTAACCTAATTATTAGCTAGAATCCTAGCTAATATGACTACTAGTCTGATTCACAAAAAAAAAATAGTTAGCCTAATTAGCACGTTTAGCAGCCTTGACTAATGCTTAATCATGCAGTTTTCATGCCAGCTTAGAGGTTAGATAGCTTTCTATCAAACTGGGCTGCTAGGTTTAACTACACAATATAATAGTTAGCCTAATTTTGGCTAGCGCATGGTTTATATATATTCAGCCTAAACTTATCGCTGAGCTAGCTTATTAGCAAACGCATGAAGTCAAGTAATTATTGCTGGAGACGTAATTAGCTAGCTAACTTTATTAAATGGTGTGTTTATGTGGCTGTGTATTTTAGATTTTTAGATATTGTTGCTAAATCAGGATGTGTCTGTGCCTTTGTGTGTGTGTGTTTTAGGCTAAACATTTGCTAGCTGAATAAACATGTTTGCCTTATTTTAACTGGAAACCAGTAAAAGTGATTTATTTTGAAACCTGGTTCAACTGTATGCTAAACATCACATGAATTTGATACAGATACAGTATTAAAAGCTACAAACATCAAACCTTTTAGCATTCTTCCCATTCCATAAATAGCTATATACAGTAAATTATATTATAAGCTATATTCGCTCTGACATGTTTGAATTCCTATGAAATGGTGTGTGGAATCTGTTTGGCTAAAACACAAGCTTTAGCCACAACATCTGCAAACTCTTCTAATTATTTCAAGTAAATCCATCAGAGCTGTTTACTCGACAGCCAGAGCCGCATCAGAGGATTGAGGTAAATTCATAGGCAGATGCTAGAACAAATTTGGAAATTGGCCATGTTTTTTATTTGCCTCGTTGCAGAGCCACTGCCATCATCTGTAATCGGGGAGTACAGCAGCTGTGTTCTCTCTCACCAAGCACCGACCTGCAAGGGTTAAGGTTCTAACCCACATCTTTAATTAAGGCTATAACCGCTGGGGAGAGCAGACGCATGATAATCACAGCCTGGCTAACGCTGATGCACATTGACGGCCATTCATTATAAATACCTGATGCCCTGTGCTCCGGGTCTGATACCCCAAACCAACCCAGCATGCCGATGTGCATTCTGTCATCGGTTTATTTCTAAACTGATGATTAGCGGTGTAGAGGTTTTTAAAAGAATTCATGACATACTCACCATGCAGCTCAATATTACACTTTATGGAGACTCAATGACATGGAGCACTAGAGCAGCAGTGAAAGGATAAAATGACAGAGTTTTGCCATTGTAAACAATAAAATATATATAATATAGAAAAATAATCAACAGCATTGTGAAGTGATGAAGTGGAGTTACTGTTGCCACCATGAAGTTGATTATTTTCCTAAAACAGCATGTCCTGAAGTGTTTTGCCAACACTAACCATTTTTAATTCATTAATGAATGCCACATCATAGTTGTTTTTTTTTATCCATTTATAGTTACTTTTAATGTTCTGGAACTAGTTAGGAGTTACAGTAATTCCAGTTTTTACTTATGTTATAGCAACAGTAAACTCCCTCACAAGCATCTCTTTTATTCTTTGTATTGAAGGCAATAAGACAAGCTAGTTTTTAGCAAGAAACAGGAAAGAGGAAAATCTGTCCTGAAGACAATCAGTGACACTGAAGACTCCTTCCATAAATGTTAACACCTTCCATGTGCTGGAAGTGTTACATTAAACGAGAAATGCTTGGTTTCATTTCAGTCATTTGCATTTCGATAGTATTTCACTAACTAGTCACCACACAATAAAGCGTTTGTTCCCGAGCCATGTTATTACCTGGAGAAGCGCTATTAGTGACATCACTAACTGAACTCATAAATAGTCCTGCCTCCAATTCAGTTTGATACAGATGTACTGAGCAAATCTCTTGTCATGGTCCTGTCACTTGCTGTGTTAACAATCTTGACCCAAACACCAGTCCATAAAAAAGAAGTCGGCCATTTCCGAGCGACTTTAAGCATTTTTTTAAATGCACTTTACAACAGGACTTCCATTGTTTTGATTGAGCTTAGTAGCTAGGAATGGAGCTACATTTGAATGATAGTGTGCATTTTTATCTTTACTCCACATACTCATAAGTTACTGATGCAGAACAGAACCAAAGGCTAAGAAGAAGAAAGAGAGAAATATCTTCGTTGAGATGAAAAGGATGACCCTGAATCAAAAGAATAGCAATAATTACCAGTCTGAGTGGAGCTTCAGGAGAAGGAGAATGGAGCTCCAGACAGAAAGAGAAAGGCGGGACCCTTGTTTCGCTGTCTGCTCTCTCTCTCTCTCTCTCTCTGAAGCTTAAAGCTGCTCATTTGCATCTAGTTTGGATTTTCAAACTGTGCTATGGAATAAAACTGCACTGTGGGTGTGGGAGAAGTGGGACAAGGAGGAGATCAAAAGGGTTTCTGAAGTTTTCAGATGCCCCTGAGATGCCCTATGTGAAGGTGTTTAGATCTTTTTGAAATATCTAATCATCAGGGGTGGAAAGTAAAAAAAAACCCAACAACACATGTATACTTGACAACATGGTTCACTGTAACAGTAGTTTAATTAAATCTGTACTTTTACTTCACTTTGTAAAAAATATATATATTCCACTTTGTTACTTTTATTTTTGATCAGCATTACAGAGTTACATTTTAATGCATATATAATGCATTTTGAATCTGGGAAGACTTTAAGCAAAAAGAAACCAATAGGCCTTATTTATCAAAGTGGATATTTTAATTTTAATTTTTAATTTTTTTTTATTTTATTTTTTTAAAATTTACTTTTAATTTAATGCAGAGGACGCATTTCATTTTCAGCTCAATCACGTAAATTTTGAAAGGTTTAGCAGATTTAAAGTGGGGTTTAGTCTAAAGTCTAATACTATGACCATCTTTTCAGCACAAATGATGGTTTCATTTACTAATTTCATTTATTCTGTTGTGTGTTGATGGATGGAGACGTCACACTCACCGCCCTGATAAAACATGTACAGCTCATATAACAGTGTGCCAAGTTTCCCATTAGTGACTGTGTTGCTGTTTATTGATTCTCTCACTGCATGAGTGTTTTATTCTCCACGCAGGCCAAAAACAGCTTCATAAGCAGCTGATCTGAAGCTCTGTATGGACATGTACATGTGTGTTTAAGAGTGTGTACATCTCTATGTATATACATAGTCTTTAATCTGTGTTAATGATGTTTTACATCGCTCGTTTCACAACTTCTTTCATTAATATTTTGGACTATTTTCACAGTTTCCTATATTATCCACAATCCTGTTCGACTACCTGCTGATAGTGCTACAGCCCTCGCTTATCTCTACTTAAAGTGCATGATGCAGCAGCGCTTTAGTCCTGAGAAATCTGTCCAGCTTTCTCACCTCCTCATCTGTACACTCTGCTCAAACAGATCAGCTTCCAAAGCTTCAGCTTTCATGCTAATACTGCCATCAAAGCCATCACAGATTGAGATCGTAGAACTAGCAAAGCTGTAATTCAGCACAAGTTTGTCTGGGACTTTGAGTCCAAAATTTTGCACCATCTTCACTACTTCTATGCTGGATTTCTCATTAATATGATATCAAATGTCACTGGAAAATGATGAGTGAGAAAAGAAACCCATGTTCTTTATGAGCTAACCCTTCTCGCTTATGTTTAAAATCGTTGAAATAGCAATAAAAATATCCCTCTGTGACATCAGCATGAGACACAAACGCTAACTGACAAGTCATGGTAACTGACAGTGGATTAAGAGCTGCGTTTTTTTTTGGGTTTTTTTTTTTAGAACATGCCATTTTAGGATATTATATGAATGTATTAGAATAATTTTGGTCATAGATCTGACTCTAAAAGGATTTTAGGATACAATAATTTTTGCCATTCTATTGGAAAGGGTGCCAATAATTATGGAGCTGACTTTAACATCTTTAAAGTTTTGCACTTATCTACTCAGATGTGACCAGGATTGCTATCAAAACCAAAATGACCAAAATGTGACAGAGGAAGTGAATTGTTTAATATGCCATTCTGAGTATGAGGTGTGGGAAAAGCAACTCAGCAGGAGGGTGAAGTTCTGATTTACCGTTCTCTCTCTCTGTCTGTCTGTCTCTCTGTCTCTCTCTCTTTCTCTCTGTCTTTCTGGTGATAAATATAAAAAGTGAAATGTGAGCACATTCCTTCGGCCTGCAGTAAAGCTGTGGCTGGAACAGCTGAAGACATTGAAAGGAAGAATGAATTTGTGGGATCAGAAATTTGATCCACTTCTCATTCTCTTTCCAGCTCCTTCCAAACACGTTCACTCACTCATCAATCTCAAAATCAATCCCTCCTTAATCTCATTATCAACACTGGACTATGTCTAGCAAAAATGGTCATGTGCTGTCGGGTTACAGATCGTGATTGTGCAATGAGACGGAGCCGCCGCTTTGTGTCCTACTTCTGGGGGCAGTGAGAGAGCGGCAGCTGCCCAGGCAGGGAGACAGGAAGAGGGGGGATGGAGTGAGGAAGGACAGAGGAAGGCAGTCATCCAGTTAGTGAGTGCTCACGTCCCTCTCGCTCTTTCTCTCTCAGTCCCGAGGGGAAGATGGAAGAGAAGGAGACTGTGAGGAAGACGACAGCTGCAGCCCTCGGGTTCTTGTGCTTGGGAAGAACTGCTCAGTTTTCCATCCAACCCTGCACCTGGCTGCCCATGAATGGACAGATTGTGGTTTTGAAATCTTTGTGTTTATAAGAAATAAAACACGGTTACAGAGTGTAGGGATGCTAATGATTGGTGACAATGGTCATGTCAACTAATTCACTAAAAACAGTTATTTATTTATTTATTTAACAGGGAAGAAGGATGGATACCAACACTAGCATTATTAGCACCCTTCCAAAAAAATCCTTTACTTAAATTAAAAATATATAAGCAGTTAAGTAGAGCCCAATGTTCACAGTGTCAGAATTGCAGTATCGTTGATGGCTAGTGCATTGTTCAAGCCTGACCTCAAGTTACTGTCTGTGTGGAGTTTTGCATGTCATCCTTGTGTCCACATGGGTTTCCTCCAGGTTCTCTGGTTTCCTCCCATTTCTCAAAAACATGCCAGTAGTTGGTTTGTGCCCAGTGTTCCTAGGATTGGCTCCGGATCCACCGCAACACTGACCAGGATAAAGTGATTATTGAAAGTGAGTGAATGAGTGAGTTTTGTCGATTCTTCGGGTCATCTCATGCAATACTTACTGTGGCAACTGGGGTGTGAGCACCAGATGTGAAGCAGGAGAGGAGTCATGGAGAATGAGCAGGTAATGAGTGAGTATCTACACCTGTATGCAGTTAATGTGTGTGTGTGAGAGAGAGAGAGAGAGAGAGAGAGAGAATGCAGACAACTCTACTGACCTTGACCATGAACAGACAATGGAAAAACTATATTAATTTAAATAAAATAATCTTCATTGGCAGTTTAGAAGCCTGCCTCCCATGTCCTCATTCCCCCACCTTATACTATATGTTGTGTGCCTCAATAACAACATCCTGTGTAGACACAGGACTCCAAATCAGTTTTGCAATGAACATTTCAGTCTCTGGATTTGAACCTGTTATCTAGATTGAAGAGTGTGTCCACATGCACAAACATAAGAATATAAATGAGTTTAAAATATCCTGCATGCAGGAGAGTCCAAAATCTCCAATCTTGTTAGACATTATGGGAATAGGCTCAATGTGTTGTTCTCTACAGGGAAGGCTACTGGTGGAGGTGCCAATAATTATGAAAACTATTTTTGCAAAGGGAACCACTCAACTTGATGAAAACCTTAAGTTTTATTTAAAGAATACAGCATTCCCATATGTCTTAGCCCAGAGTATCAGTCATTGCATGTGTTTTTGAGTTTCAGACATGTAGTGAGGCCATCACTGACACTTAATTAGGATTTTTCTATATAAAGAAATATAAATTTTTATTGAAATTGTGACAACAGACAGGTCTCACAGTATATTTACACATTACACTGATTTCAATAACTTGTTAAAAAAAATCCTTGCTTTGGCAAGACAACAAAATACAGGCTTAACAAACTAGACACCATTTATACATTTTCATTCCCATTTCCACTGTAAAAATCTGAGTTAGGTACAAAAGTACTTTGCAACTCCGGTAGAAAACTGTCGACAGCTCATTTCCACCCTCAGAGCACAGAATGGCTTTTTGTGTATCAGCATTTTCTCCTCGTTAATTTACGGTTGTGTCATGAATTGTGAATGCTGCATGATGCTGAAAAAAATTTCATATCTGGAAAAAACCCACAGCTTTTCTACTCAGTGTAAGTACTTGTATGCATTTTTTTCCCTGACAAGCCACCAACTGAGAATTGTAGTCTCATACTCCCCCGTTAAAGATTATGTAAGATTCAAAAGGGATTATATGTCTTGTAAAATGGTCCATAATCTGACTGCAGGCACAGATAATAGTGAGCTGGTCAGCTGGAGCTTCCTTTATCATAGTACAGACATAGTACATATGGGCTATGTAGAATTTTTTTCTTACAGAAAAAAGTGTAATTTTTTTGCTTATAGCAAAATCACTGGATTGACCTAAATGTGAAAAAAATTAACTGTGAAAATGTATCCCAGCACTTATTCACCATCAGGTATGTTTGTACACCAGGGCCCTGATTAATTTAAAACAAAACAAAACAAAACAGACAAAACCATGCGTTAACATGGCAACATAAAAAAAAAAAGTGCAAGCTAATTTACTAATGGAGTCTATGTTCAATGAGCAAGCACAGCACTGACTTTGTATATGCTTTGTATATGACTTTGAATTTAAATATGCATCATATTACACATCATGTACTATTACATTTTTTGCTGTAGCTTTTTGATATTATGTCATCTCAGGTTTCTCTCAGGTTTACTCTTCTGGGAGTCCCACCCATGACATCATGTACACTATAAACCTCTAAAGACAGATCTAAAAGTAAACATGCTGAACAGTTTTACAGTAGTTTATAGTTGAGAGGAACTTCTATTTGCCCTGAAAGAAGACTGTGGTAATTCAGTGCAGACACCATGGTAGACCTGTGCACAAGACATTAATACAAGAAAGAGTGAAGAATAAAAAAATATAGGCATATCAGCAGAAGTGTCTTGGTTATTTGTATTCTCACTCAGAGTCAAGTGCAGTTAAGTGCATCGTCAAAAGATGATATCATTTCACACCCTAAAGGATTTAATAGATTGTCATCGACAAAGTCCAAACCAAATCCATTTTAACCTCACTCAGTTCTGCGCAAATGTTGAATTACCACCCCATCTCTCCAGAAATTCCCTGTTAAACCCAAACAGCTGTATTGTAATCAAGCAAAGGCTGGACCTTTTCCACTGCATCTGTAGGTCTCCTATCTAGGTAAAGTCCTAACAACTGGCTGCTCTCCTCTGCTGGCTGAGAACACAATTGACCCTTTGCTTGCTGTCCACTCCCTGCCCAAAATGGCAAGTAGAATCTACCCTTGGCCTTAGTGGTTTTCTTGGGTCTCTTGAAAAGCTCTGCTTCAGAGTCATGACCTGGTGGCATCCAGCCAGGTTTTTCTTTCAACAATTTGTCCCGGTCAGGTCGCACACTACGCAGAAACTTCTTAAAGATGTTGCTGGTCAGTGAGAGCCTCTTGCAGAGCTCTTGGGATCGGCTGAGGTAGAGTGGATGAGCTGGGGAGTCTGGTCTGTTTATTCCCTTTCCCCCTTCAACACAGTCTTTGTCCACTTCAGGCAGGTCAAGCCAGTTGCCTACCAGGTCAGCAAGCACATTGTCTCCAAGTACCAGAGGTTGACGATTACGGCTGCGACTCATGAGAGAGGAGGTCCAATCACTGGAGTCGTCCATGCTGTCCTCGATATAGTCACTGTCTAAGGATGGTCCCTCTCGAGACAAACTATGGAGAATCCCAGACAGATCCACTGGTGTAAGTTGGGATGAGTGTGGGTGCATGCTTTGGTGGTCCGTTGGTGTTTGACACAATTTTGGGCCACAATATTCCACTTGTGGAGTAGTGTATCCTGAGATCTTCCTGGGCAAAGGCATACCCTCACTCTCTAGGCTGGATGAAGAGGGTGAAGTCCCAACACTACTGTGATGCAGGTGGTGGAATTGAACTTGATCTTCTTGGCCAGAGATCTCAGATAACTGATGTTGCTGGTCTTGAGGCTCAAAGTTACAGCTAATGGATTTAGCTGGCTGTGGAGCCACACAATTCTTTTTTCCAGAGATCTCCAGCTGCTCAAGAGCGGTTTGGACTTGGAGAAGTTTGAGTTCTTGGAGAGCTCCCATCATGGAGTTCATCTGAGCGTGAAGACCATCACCAGCCTCTTTCATAGAAAGCTGCAGAGGGCAGGGGCAAAGGAATGAATAATAAACGGAATTAGTTCACATGACGTACACTGATATAAGACCTTTACCTTGGTAAGGGCTGAACACTCTTAGAAAAATGGTTTCTCAAGGGCTTTTTAGATATTAAGGTTTCTAAGCTCTCTTAAGGGGATATATTTGGAAATCCTCTCTGATAGTTAAACACTTTGTTGCAGGTGCTACATAAAACCTTCAAGGGTTCTCCCCCTACCCAGAGGGACAAACCAAAGAACTGTTTAAATTTCTATATTTGACATTTTTTCTAAGGGAGTAGCTAAGGGACTAAAGCATTCTTTGGTTTGTTCATCTGGAGAATCCCGTAAAGATTCTATGTAAAGACCTACAACAGAGGGTTTCAAGAATTAAGCAGAAATCCCTCAGAAAGCTACAACTATTAATTGTCACAAGAAACCTTGAGGAGCCCTTTATTTAAGACTATACAGTGATAAGTAATCACTTTGCATTTTTGGAACCTTATCAAGGTCTATTAAAGAAATATTTGTTTCTGGGTGAAAATATATAAAGAAAGACCAATGATTAAAGTATACCATTTGTCAGCCACACATCTATACCCATCTTGTAAACAATGAAATGTTTAGTTGCTTGTCATATAGTGCATAAATAGCTATATTTCAGTTTATTGTTTGCTTCAGCAAGTATTTTGACACTGACCACATCCCAGCACTCAACAACCACTTAAAGCTATTTCAAATACCATCCTTCTTGCTGATGATGTCACTCCTAATCAACAAATTTCCGCTGTGTATTTCCTTTCAGCTTATCTAATTGTGCACCATTATCCCCCAATTATCTTCATTTTACATGTAATCCAAACACAAAAGGGACTATCATCTTACCTTGCATCATCTTTCACACAGGGGAGTTCCTCCCTTCTGTCAGTCTCTAGTCCTCTCACCTTGCAGAGGCCAAGTTCGCTAGCCCTATATGTAGCTTTCTGCCAATTGGAGACCTTGCTCTGCTCTGGCGCCCAATAGGACACGTCTAGACTTTAATCCCAAACAGGGGGGCCGGTTCACTCAAGCATAATCAATTGACAGAAACTGGTGAGAGTGTTCAGTGTGGGGGTGGTAGAGGGATGCCATATGTCATGACTGTGTTTTACCGACTCTGGAAATATTGACTCCTTTATGGACAATATCAGTGTTAGAACTGATATTGCGACAGGAGGTAATAAAGAGCATCAAAGGGCAGATAATTCTTAAAAACACCTTATCATTTACAAAATCCACTGGATCCATCTAGGACCCTACAGAACCATTCAGAGTTTTCTGAACCTGTTATAATAAAGATTACTATATTAATAATAGACCACACAAGTGGTAGAATGGTCTTTCTGTCAGGAAACAATAGAAGAAATAATGTCTGGCACTATAATGCATAAGTTATCTAATATTGATGGGGATACTCCATGTTTTCTTCAGTCCTGAAACTCTGTTGTTATAAACTTTGGAAGTTTTATTTGTTGGTATAGAATAAATGTGTGTGCTATTTGTGTGTTAGTTCCATGGAAAATGTAGCTACACTTAATTAAAACCATCAGCTTGTTCTTCATCTGTGTACACCACACATATGGCTGACTTCATTAGGAATAATTAAACGTCTTTAGGCACTGGGTTCACTGAACATAATGACTGTTTGATTACATAATCCTGTGGGCATCACCACATAAACTGTTACGCTCTACCATTACAGATGCTCACGGCTTTCAAAAAGATTGCTCTTGAATAATTCAGTGTCATGTTTCCATATTGCAAGGTGGCAACCATGTGTGTTTCTAGACAAGACTCTAGTTTGAACAACTGCTTGGTTCAGGGCGTTTTTACTCAAATATGAATGTCAGAAAGCATCACTGAAGCCATTTCATTGGAAGACTGAAAAGTTGGGCTGGGCAGTATAACAACTGAATATCAAAATTGTGATAAATTACTGCAAAATATGCTTTTATGAGATAAAAGGCTTTATCCATTATCCATTGTTCCTAACAGTATTAACAAATGAATGTATATAATGTATTTTCATATGGAATGCTTCATTTCCTGCCTTTTTAATGTTTTTTTTATGTTAAGTACTGTTGATGTTAAAATATATTTGAAACCAGTTTTTTGTAGGATTTGTAAATACCATGTACAGTATCATAACCAGAATTGTTATATGATATTTTTTTGATCAGCTTTCCCTCCCCTATTGAACAGGGTCTTTTGAATAGGCATTCCTTGTTATCACTTCACCGAGGCACAATATGCCCCAACTCACTCACGTTTTTCTCATTAAATCCTGCATCTCCTTTAACTATCCCAGGGCCTTGGCATTTTCTTGCATCAGCTATGGTGTTTATTCTGCTGCTGTGCTTATATCCCCTGGTAATGTGCAGAGGAACAATGCTCTGTCTGCTAATAGCCTCCTCCCTTGATTGAAAAGGGCACTTTGACGAGCTCTGTTAATGAACATGTAAATGTCAGGCGCACGGGAGGAAATACGCTTCAAACAAATTAAAGGCATTAGTGGAAAGCTTACATCCCTATATGCTAGGGCATGCTGATGCATCTTGATTTTTAGCTTCTACAGCATATTTTATTCAATTTCTGCAGTACAACCACTTGCTGCTTTTAAAGTCTAATATGTAAGGAATAAGAACAACAGGGTGATGCGAGAATGCTTAGTAATTAATAGCTGTAATAATTATTGTCCTATAACAGTAAGTCCCAAAATAAGTTAATCTTATAAAATATTAATTTGTACCAGTTTTTAGTTACATTTAATGTTATGGAATGTACGAGAAACAAGCTAGTTCCTGTTATAAAGACAGAACTACTGTCAGAGCTGCTGTTATAGAAAATGAATCAACCTTCTGATCAATCAGAATCAAGTATTCATTAGCATTGTGGTATAATGTAATTTAATGTATTTCCATTAGGGCTGTCGGGACATGTTAGGACAAATGTTGCTTTTATTTTTTTTTTGAAGGCAAGAATCCTTAAGCCATTCTACTTATATATACACCTATGTCTATCAAAACATATTTCCAAAACTTTTTCTGAACACAGTGAATGCATTATAATCAGTAGACAGAATGCAAATATTCAGAAAACCGAAGTCGTAATAACACAAGCTGGACATTATAACACAAATGTGTCTGTAAGCGGTCAACACTTTAGCTTTATACATGGTAATACATCACTCAAAAGAGCTGTGAGGCACCGTGTCGACTGTCGAATGAGTAAATCAGTGCATCCTGTGTCCATTTCGTAATTAATGTTTGCTCGAGGTTTAAAAAAGGAGCAACACATTTGTGTATACATAAGGCACAAGGCATGCATTTAAACACGAATGCATATGTGAGGCAGGAATCAAGAGCGTCTTTCAATAGACCCATGAAACAGCACATCTGAACGTGGCAGTCACACAGACTAATGAGGGCATTTACAGGAGACTGCGTGGGCACACAAGGCTATTTCATGCCATGAGAGTTAACAGGGCTTTTCAGGGTGCTGGAAATTGAGCCGATGAGGTTATCAAACCCCAAGTGCACTTATTTTACATCCTGCTCAGTGAATATTAATTGCAAAGGTCATAAGTGGAAATGGGATCCAGACAGCATCTTACTGAAACAAGGCCAAGTTAAACGTGAGACTTGGTGGAATCTATCACTTTTTTTTTTTTTAAAGCATCCGGTTAAAAATACCTGTGTGAGCACTGATTAAATGCTCTGCAAAACCAGCAAGACCTTCTACCAAAAGAAAAATCCATTTGCATGCGTTTCCATGTGATAAGCTGGAGACATTTCCTTTTGACCTATTTAGGGTGAAACGAAGCACTGAGGCGCATTTCATCAAAGCTTTTTGTGCCAAATTTAAAAATAATCATCGCTGGTTTGCATATCAGAGCCAGACACTTTATGTATATTATACGCTCGCACTGATAAAAGCTGGAGTGTATGAGATTTACTCAGCGTGATAACTGAAGCATCTTCCTAGTCACAGGGAAGGAAGGAACAGGGATTAGAAAAAGCACTCAACTAAGTACTTTACGTTTGTATTTTTTATCTTAATCTGTCCTCCCACAACATTCATCATTATTGGCTCACCAGTGGGAGGCAAATCTTTCAGACTTAACATAACAGAATATGGCAATTTCAGAGCTCCAGCTGCGTGTTTTTCCCCCTCAACAGGGTGAGTAATCTGCTTTAATCCATGTAGGCTAAATTGACTTGGGTGTGTATGTTCACAGTCCCCTGTGCATGTCCAGAGCTGGTCGTTAGAGGTTATCAGCAGCATCTCCAGCACAATAAACACGTAAGCGCAGCCGCAGCTGTCGCCAGAATCCGAGCCAATTTTAGCTGGCAGGAAGGAAGGGCTTTGTGAAGAACAGGAGCGATGGAGGAACAGACGGAACGAACAGAGACCTGGCTCAAATCAGGTCCATTCTTACATCTGAAGATAAATTTAATTACAGCATTTGTTTTATTACAGCATTTGTTTTTCGAGCTGAGGGCACTCCACCTACCACTTCAAGTAAAAATGTTGGACCTAAAATGTTGGAGACATTGTTAGACCATGGAAATAATGTAGTAAGGAGTCTGGAGGAGAGCATTGGCTCTCCAGAGAGAGTGACAGTACACAATGTTATATTTATATTTGATTGTTTAGCGTTGCTGCCTCACACAGCTCCAGGTTTCTTGGTTTCGATCCTGAACTCAGGTTACTGTCTCTTCGGAGTCTAGAATGTTCTCCAGGGTTTCCTCTGCATTCTCCAGTTTCCTCCCACCTCCCAAAAACATGGTGGTTTGGCGTCTATAAATGACACCAAGGTTTGAATGTGTGTGCATGCTTGGACTGGAATCCCATCCAGTCCAATCCCAGCTCGCACATAGCGTTCCCGGGATTGGCCCTGGAACCATTATGACCCTGACAAGAATAAAGCACTTACTACAGATAAATGAATAATTGACTGTAATAAATGATTAATCCATGTTGGACTGATGTTGTGAACAGTAATGCTGGCTTGGACTGTTCATTTATATTAGCTTTTGCACATCTTGTTTCATGTATTCCAATCCAACCAATTTTTCAAAAAAAAAACAAAACAAAACCAAAAAAAAAACATGGTCTACATGGTGTTACAGTGGTAAAAAATCACAATCCAGTATTATTATATTATTATATAAGTTATTTGCTGAGTTGAATGGAATGGATTTATTTCAAACCTCAATAACTCATTATAATGTCAAACTGGACCTAATATGCTGAGTCAGTGGAACCTTTTAGGAATGAAAAGCACTCTGGCTCCAAAAAATAGACAAAGTTTTACTGCACACATTTAAATAACGAGCATAATATTTGAATAGTTGGATTATGTACAGAGCGGGGTTTGTGAAATTTATTTTACAGTAAAAAGCATCCTTGACTGCAAAACTTTGAGAATCCCTGGTCTAATTGAACCATGATCCAATTTATTACTCGTGGAAACCAAACTGGTCCAAATCAAAACAATGGTTTAAAAGACAACTGGTAAACACCATCACTTCCCACAGAACAAAATGCATTTGTAAAAGCACATGTACAGCCTTGTTTAATAAAATGGATCTTGAAAATGGTAACAACTCTATAAAAGCTGAAGCTAAAATAATGGATCATATTGGCATGTTATTAACTGGTATTTTTTCTAATAAGAACAAGCACTTGCATGAGCTCGCTGATAACCAAGAAGAAGGGTTCATCAAAACACATTCCTGATCAAAGATCAAGGAACATCGACATATCAAACATATCGCTGCAGTATGAAACCAACCCATCCAAAAATAAAAAGCCACAAAGCCACAAACAAATCAAACTTTAGAACTAGAACTAGGTTTTCTGCAGTGGTCAGTCAAAATAGCCAAAATAGCCCTGAGCTCCATGGGGGTTCAAGCCTGACCTTCCTGCCACACACAGACTAACCCCAATGACCTCTAATCATGTTCACACTTGTGCCTAAAAGGCAGCATTCAATTAGCTAAGTCATAAAGGTTAAAGCCTTAAGAGCAGGTGATGAACTTAAAGTACTTACGCACTGAAGCACTTATGCGGCATTCATGAGCTAGTGGGAACCAGAAGTTTCTGACAGCCGAGTAGTCATTTGAAAGACCTCCAACTCGTAATTCCCGACTCAAAAAGTCTCTAAAAAAGGAGGAATTTTTCTAGGAGGAATTCTGTGATATCATTTCAACATGGCAGTGCTCTATTTTTAAACAGATTTTTGATTTTTCAGATTTGTGTATGCTTTAATATCATGAAATACAACAGATTTGTTGGATAGCTGAAGGGTTTATTGATTTTGTGAAAGGTTTTGAGAAACTGTGCACTTTCATGTTTTATTTCCCCAATGCTATTCATTACAATCCATTACCCAGTCAACACTATGTATGAGGAGTTAGTTTACATTAATTTTCTTTACTTTGCGCTTTCTCAGTAACATGACAAGCTGCATTTATAGCTGCTATGACGCAAGCAATAACATGGACTAAGCTGTTTCAAAGATGTTCCATGTTATATACAAAATGTAACTAGGAACGGATAAAAAGTATGACATGGCATTCTTTAGTTAATAAAAAATGTAATCTTTGGCAAATTGCTGTGGTGTAAGAGGAATAAAACACTTGCTGCTATTGGAAAATGATCAACTTTCGAGGTGGTAACACTAACCATCACGCCCTGGCTGATTATTGTCCTATCAGTAAAGCACTGATCTTAGAATGAACACTTTCCTTCAAGTGGCGCTACTTTGCCAAAATGGGAGACAGACAGACAGATATGACCATGTGGCATCTCTGGCAAAAACAGCGCCAGTGCCAGACTCTTCTCCTCAGGAAGCCCGGGAAGACGGCTGTGCTCCTTTCTAAATGCATCTGTGTCTCCAGGCTGCAGCCCTACATGCCCCCTTACCATGTTAGCAAACTTAGATATGGCAACCATGATCCACCCTGGCACACGCCTGTCACCCCTGATCTCAGGGCCAGCTGGTAGATATGGGAGTAATTTGGTGGCGTCTCTCCAGAAGCGGCCTGGTGGTTTGCCATGCCTGGGAGTATGAGAGGAACATCTCTAACTCCATTAGGATAGGATTACAGGAAGAGTCAGATCTAGTTTCACTAAATTCTGTTCTGAGAGGCTGAGGATTGTATGTGGAAGTAAAAAATGAACTGTGTATCGTTCGACACATTTTTATGATCGCACCCAGCCTTGAGCAGCAGAAAGTGAAGGGGCGGAGTTTGAATTTTTCTAAATGGTTGACACAATAAGCAAGAACTAAATGGAATTCTTACAATGTAAGAATTTATACCACAGCGCTGTTGAATTCTTGAATCTGATTGGTCAGAGGATGTTGATCTATTTTCTATAACAGCAGCCCTGACAGTAGCTCAGGAAAATCACAAGCCTGTATTAATGCGCTTGTTCGAATATGTTATCGTTTCTATAGCAACGTCATTTACAAGGACTCATATGATGGACGTGCCACATAATCTAAGTACAATACAAAACTGATTTTTATAAATGGCTACAAAGTATGACATGTTGTTTGTTAATAAATTGAAAAGTGTAATCAATTGTAACACAACTCCTGTAGTATTAGAGGAACAAAACACTTTGGGTAACAGTAACTCTTAGAGATTTTTCTTTATTGACACTGTAATTAACTCCAAAACATGCATGTTAGACATCCTGCAATGATGAAGCAAAAATGTTCTGATAGTTCTCAAATGATCCGCAATTAATGTGCTCCAGATCAGTTAAAACGCGGCTTCACAAACTGGTGAAAATCCGGAGTGAAACAGCGAGGGCTGACGTCACTGGTGACGCCACCTATGACGCTGTGTTTATAAAAACATGCTAAGATGCATGCATTAAATCGCCAACCAAACTGCAGCAAACAGAGAAGCAGAATTCACTACATCTGATCTGAAAGCACAGCACGTGCGCAAAAAAAAACAAAAAAACAAAACAAACAAACAAAAAAAGCAACCTTATGCAATTGCATTTTAACGCATGCACTCAAACTAGCAGGAATAATTAAACACAAATTACAATTGCATCATAATGCACGACATACAGATGTGGATAAGCGTGCTGGTCGTAAACAACGACGTGCACAGCGCGTGCGAATGGCATCCTCAAAGCAACACTTCCGATTTCGGCTTTAAACTAGCCTGTATTTCTATAAATATTTATGCTTTAGGGGATTTATTGTTGTACCAATAACCAAATAAATCCAATAACACTGGCTAGACAATGATGCAATTAATTCTATAGCCTTTAATACTGGGATAAAAAAAATAAAATACTGAATGCATGTCATACCCTATGTATACATACCAGTTCTTGTTTCAGTCTCTTCAAACATGAATCCATGCTTACGAGCTCCGAGGCGCTAGAAACTGTTCCATACCATCAGAAACAACTCAGCACCAACAGCTGATTAATGACTTCTCCTGTTCTGAGGAAGATTTTCTTCTGAAATCAATTGTCGGGAATAAAAAAGCGCACGTGAAGCACGAGTCATGTTGAGGAACGCGCGCGCCTGCAGCGGTGCTCTCTCTCTCTCTCTCTCTCTCTCTCTCTCTGATCCTCTGCAGGAAAATATCCCTGTCTAAAAAGTTGTCCCATAAAAGCTTATAAGGTTCAGGACTGAGGACCAGTTGCTGTCCTGCCTTTTTCTCGTCAACTCTGCAGTCTGCAGCTGTCCTGCTTTTCCCCCCCTTCCTCACGCGCTGCAAATGCAAAGGAAAGTGCATACTCCTCCCCTTCCCTTAATAGTGCGCCTAATTCTACAGGCTCAGAGAAGTTCACTCAGATATTATTACTTACAGCTTACAAGCAGGGCTGTAGTATAAGCTACAAAGTGCACAAGTATGATGGAGTGAAAGTAAACATGCAAGCAAAAGTTTGCATCCCTTATGGCTTCTGAGTGAGAAAGAGAAAAAATAGGGAAAAAAAGAATTCCTGGATTTTCTGCAAAATGCTCTTTGATTAAAGATGAAAAATAACTATAGACGTAATGCACAATCTTCAAATGTGCTCCTTTTCAGTCATCTGAGATTCCTCTATCGTTCTGTCTTGGTCATTCATTCATTCATATTCAGTAAACGTACATTCCTGGTCAGGATTGCAGTGGATAGCAGAGCCTTTATCCCGGGAATACAGGGTGTGAGGTGGGAATACACCCCACGAGAAGGCCAGTCCATCACAGGGCACCATGCACACATGCATTCACACACTCATTCACACCTAGGAGCAATTTAGAGTAGTCCGTTCACCTACTGCATGTTTTTGGAGGTGGGGGGGGGGGGGGGGGGGGGGGCCCCAAGAAACCCGGGGAAAACACACAAATGGGAAAAAAATTTAAAAAAAAAAAACATAAAAATGTGAACAGGATTAAACCCCCCCCCATTGT
>CM075022.1:17095605-17107025 GCA_037576675.1 Pangasius sanitwongsei
TATATATATATATATATATATATATATATATAAATCAGTCAGTGTGCTGTGTATGTGTTGTCAAAGATTGGTGCTGTTAAACAGTTCCATCCCTGCTGTTTTTTATCAGGCTTGTGTACTGGCATATCTGTCCTTTACCTGGCAGGTGTGAAGGGTACACTAAATGACTCCGCTCTCCAAATTGCCAACAAGGGCTTGTCGACTGGAGCTATTTGTGGCAAAAGAGCACTATTAAGGGCAAACATCTCCCAAAACAAACTCTCTGACCATCTTGTTCTCTTTTTCATTCCTCTCTGCGAGTCTCTCTTGCTCTTTCACCGTCTGGTCTAGTCTCTCTCTCTCTGTCTCTGTCTCTCTCTCTCTCTCTCTCTATCTGCTTGCATGCTCGCTTTTATGTGCCAGCTCTGAAAGGTCAGCTGCGCTGTCTCTGGACTGGAGAGCATTTGCTGTTATTTAAGCATAAGGAGAGCAGGTTGAGCATCCACTGGGGGTTGCATTGCAGTCCGCTGGGACAACTGAGCCGTATCGCGCTTATAAATAAATGGAAACATAAGCACACTTACTGGCAATCACATACTATTTCCGCACTATTCACACTCCCGGGATTCAGGTTTTATTTGACTGAGTTCCTCGTTGAAATAATTAGATTCTGCAGGAGGCGTAACAAAATGTTCAATAAAGCAAACAATCCAACCTCAAGCTAATGCAAATTGCTGCATTATATCGCCTTTTTTACTCACGGCTTTGGGGAATATGGCATACAGAGCATGTTAAATTGAAAGAGTAAAATAAATTTGGCTGCCTTATCTTAAAAAAATAATAAATAAGATGGGAAAAATAGTATTAGAAGGATATCTTCTATGGTTATCAGAGGATAGTAAGTTTGAATAAATACTGTACTCATATACGGACGGGTGGCAAATTAAAGGAAAACAAAGTGTGTTAGTAAGGTTTTAGGCTACCACGAGCACCCAGAACAGCCATTACACGTCTCTGGAACTGTACTGAAGTGATGAAAACTCTTCCTAATGATTTTTTTCTCAGTTGGTGTTTTGATAATGGTGGTGGAGAGTGCTATCTACCATGTTACTCCAAAGTCTGTTTTGGCGAGATTTGGTGAGTATGTAGGCCATAGCTTATGATTTACATAATTTCCTTCTACACCAAACCATTCAGTGAGCCCTTGTGGCCTGTGGATGGGGCGGGGTCATCGTGGAAGAGACCACGCCCATCAGGATAGAAAAAAGGTTATGTTGTTTGTGTTATTTCCTTTAATTTATCACCTGTCTGAATCTGTCGCTGGGTCGAAGGATGGTCTTACTCTATCCGCAGTCAGATTAAAGCAACATTAAACAATCATGAGTATATGTTAGCTCATGTATAGTGCTCTTCTAGTCTCTCAAGCCAGCTTTCGCTAGAGATTTTGGTACAGTTTATTACTAAACCTATCCAAGAACCACCTGTTTTCACCAGGAGATTGTTACCACAATGCGCCAACAAGAACAGATCCACATGCAACAACCTGGAAACACTGTGTTTTACTGTTGCTCAGCAGAGAACAGGACATTCTGTAGTGGTAATGCCAAGGAAATTTTACAGATAATGCTTGTAGCCTTTATAGTCAGCCATTTATAGGGAATATATGAACATAGCACACTGCCATGTGGCGTCTCTCTTCTTGCCACTCCTGAGATCTTATGACCCCATTGTGAAGTCTTTGCTTGAATGGTTGAATGGAAAACAATGACCTCACTTAATGTATAAAGTTAAAAATTACTAAACTATGTACTTGCATACTTGCAATTTTGATAAGGAAGAACTACACGATATGGCCTAAAGTATGTGGACACCTGACCATCACACCCATTTGATTCTTCTCCAAACGGTTGCCACAAATTTGAAAGCACACAATTGTACAGAATACCTTGGTTTGCTGTAGCATTACAATTTCCCTTCACTGAGACTAAGAGGCCCAGACCTGTTCCAGTACGGTAACGCCCCTGTGCCCAAAGTGAGCTCCATTGCCGTTTGCCAAGGATGGTGTGGAAGAACTCGAGTGTCCTGACCTCAACCCCACACCTTTGGGATGAACTAGAACTCCAAATGCACCCCAGGCCTCCTCACCCGGCATCAGTTCCTGACCTCACTAATGCTTTTGTGGCTGAATGAATGAAAATCTCCACAACCACTCTCCAGAATCTAATGGAAGGTCTTCCCAGAAGAATGGAGATTATTATAACAGCAAAAGGGGGAATAAATCTGGAATGGGATGCACATCAAGCACAAATAGGTGTTCACAAACTTTTGGCCATATAGTGTAGCTACTAAATCAGTGGGAACTGGAAATGACTAAATTTGCTATCATGAATCAAATCATGATACATTATGGGGGGAAAGGTATGTCTGATACCTATAGGCACTTATAATATTACAGAGTATGAGAACAATTGCACAATGCTGAAATTCATGCAATGTTTTTAAAAGCTCTAGATTAGTGAGTAAGCACACATCTGTAAGCTCTTAATGAATGAAGGCCTCATTTGTCTCACCTGCTGAAAGCTTGATCAGTCCAACTGACATTCATCAAATGAGGCCATCACTCATCAAATCTCTGCATCACCATTAAGCTAATGAGCCTTTGAATGAATGTCCATTTGATAGTGTTTGTGTGTGTGTGTTTGTGTGTATTGCTGGTCGATCCAAGGGCATGCCATGGTCCATTGTGCCAGCCAGCTGTGCAGCGCATACCAGGTGTTAGTCACTCATCTGGGGCCAGTGTGGGGGCAGAAAATGGTGCACCATTCTCTCTCTTACACACATATAGACACACACTGGTCCGCCTTTGTCCCCCCGGTTAGTGTGGCAAAGCTCAGCGACTATCTAAAGGTGTTCACCTGTACCTTCTGAGCACGCCGCTTGTCTGCTCTCTGGTTCTGGTGATAGATTCGGCTAAAGTTGGACACGATGACAGGCACAGGCAAGGCTATTACCAGAACCCCACTCAGGGAGCAGATGGAGCCGAAAATCTTCCCGGCGATCGTCTTAGGCACCATGTCTCCATAGCTGGAGGAGAGAGGTGGGAAGAAAAGAGAATGGTCAATCAGAAAAGGTAGATAGATTGCAGGAAAACACAGAGAGAGACAAATACAAAGTACAGATTAGATGCAGTCAAGGAGGAACAAACAAGGTTCTAGAGGTTGGGGACAAGTTTGATAGAATACCGTTTAGCTTAAATAAGGCTTCTGTGCCAGGACACAGTTCATTTTGTTTTTGTTCTACCCCGCAATAAGTTAATCCTGCACACTTATTATTGTAATTCAATTACACACACTCACACACAAGAAACTGGGAAAAGGCTTTGATGCAAGTGGGCAAAGAGTCAACTCTCAGTTGATTTTTTACAACTGACTGCCAGGCTAGCCTCTGACTGGGTAAATCTGTGCAGGGGAATGAGCTCAACGTACCAGTGGCTTCATCAGATACATCAGGTACAAGCTAGCATGGCATGGTGCCAGAAGACAAATGCTGCAACAGATAGTAAGATAAGCTCAGAAAAGGGTGTATGTACATTAAGTAAGGAATAAAATTTCCAGGTTGTGATTTCATCACACCATATCAGATAACAGCGCGTCCTGGTTTATTCTTCTTATATCACAGCAATTCTACAACAGTTACAAGCATTTACTCATTAAATAATGACATATACTTTTTATTCATTATAGTTAAATAATAATAATAATAATAATAAATGTATTATTATAGTAGCTGTAAACAATCATTTCCTGGAGACACTGTTGACTCCTTCCAAAAATGCTAAATAAATGACTCACCAGTAAACCATCAAAAATGTTCAAAAGTTTCCATACCCTTAGACAAAGTGAAGAAGACAAAGACAATTCATTTTATACCAATACGACATTTAGTGTGTTTGAACAAAGTATCATGGATGTAAAATGTGTACATTAGAATATTAACAGTAAAACAATTAAGATACTACCATGATCAGTATTGGACTCTCCCTTTCTTTATGTTATGAATTCCCCCCTGCAGTTCATAGTATCGTCCCTAGCATGGGTGAGCTTGCTCTTGGTTCTCCATATGCCTCTGTTTTGGTTTTGGCCCTGTCTCCACCTCTGTCATTGGTATCACTGATATCATTGGTCTGTTACTCATTGTGTTCACCTGTTTGGTGTTAACTCCTGATTAGTTTTATCTACTTGTACTTTCTTGTGTCCATGTCTCATTGCAAAGCCTTGCCTGTTATTATTGTACATTTCTAATTCTGTTGTTTCCTTGTTCTAGGTCTTGTTGTTTTTGATGCATACTCATGTACTCGATTTCTGAATATATCCTATGATGACCTTGCCATATATTCCTATGATGACCTTGACATACACTATGGACTACCAATACACTATTGGGTTGCCAATAATAAAGCATATGCTGAGTTTACATCCTTGCGTCCTGCCTTATTGAAATTACACTTAAACTTCTTTCATACCCTCTGAGTTATAAATATTCACCTCACATTTCTCCTAATATTTTTGTCATAAGGCCTTCAGATGTCAAATGCTGCCTTCTTGAAGTCTGGCCTCGGGATGTTTGGTTCTTTTTAAAAGTTGTTGTTTTTTGCATCTAGCTTGTAAAATAGAGGTACAGTTTCAACAAAAAAACATGCAAACTTTAGCAGGCAGTTGTATAAACATGCACGTTTCTAGAAGTAGCTTTCATATCAATATCTTGTCTGTGTTCCTACTGTTATACAACATTGCACAGTTTTCATTTTGATGAAATGTTCTCGTACAGCTGGATAAAAGATAGAAATGTAACTCTGTAATAATGTAATAGAAAAATGTAATAGAATGTACTTCCTAGAATTTTAATTTTAAACGTGAAAATGTAATAGAAATTTGCGCATTTAAAATTAAAAGTCTAGGAAGTCCATCAATACATGGGTGTGCCCTGCAATGAGAAATTGACAGGATTTTGAATCCTCTAGCTTGATTCCACTCCACTTTCTTCACGCTCGCTGCACTAAAGTAATGGTACCTCTGCGAAAAGTTGTCTGAAATGCCAAATGTCCCTGATTATTTGCAAGAGGGAACACACAGATGTGACATGATTAATTATGGATTTGCCTCAGTGGCTTCACAGCTTTGCAAATAAAAATTACAAACAGCTTCCATTCGAACCAAGCAATAAGTGCATCAGTAACCTCAGGGCGAGTTAGCGGAGCAATGATAAGCACAAGGAATCAATCAATTGCCGCTCAGCTCGTCTTGCATGCCTAAGTTCTTGTGAAAACAGAGATAAAAGTAATGCAGAGTGGGAAGGATGCCATGACTTAATGAGATTCCTTCTTTTTTTCCCCTGTAAAACTTCAGGATTTGAGCTTCATGTCACTTTTCTGTTTCAATTAAACACTCCTGTATGCTTGACTTGAGAACAAAAGTTCCACTGTGGCGAACTCTTATTCACAAATGTCCTTCCTGTCTTTGCCACTCTTTGCTTCTTTCTTTTTTTCTTCATTGATATTAAGGAAGACGTGATCAGGATGATACTGTGAAAGGACATGCTGTATGCTGCTGGTTGCAAGGGTTTGAGGAAGAACTTGGAGATGTGTTTTCTCCAGATCTCTACATTCATTTTCCATTTAGAAAAGTACACACGTTTCCAATTCTGAATCACTGGCCGTCGTCATTGCTTTGGATGTCGCTCAGTGCAGGGTACGTACTGTATCTACAGTTCATGCATGGCTTTTACATCAAAAAGTTACATTTTTCCTAACTGAGTATGAGTACTTGTTTTTGGTAGCCGTCATTACTGAAACGGATAAAGAACTGAGTGGCGTACTTAGTATGAATCAGTTATGGGCGTCATGGAAAACATTTTTTCTGCTCTGTTTATGTTTCCCTGGTTTAAAAAGTAGCCAGGAAAAGTGCAAAAGTGCATGTTTAGGCTACTTGGTTCAGTATAACATTAGCTAGTTGATTTTAAATGAAGTGCATTAGCTAGCTACATTAGATACCTTAAACCGAGTAGGGCTGAAGGGAATAAAGAGTGGGTTGTCACTTCGGAATAGTGTTTCTATACAGCTGTAAGTAATGTATGTTTCATTGTCTTCAAGAACAAAATACTGGGTAAGAGCTTGTGTTATTTTCACTCACATACTGTTGTATATAGACTTTTTTCCCCACACGTAGCCAGCTTACCTGCTAGCAATGAACATTCTGCTTATAGCAAGTAACGACCCTGAGTATAAGACTGATTAAAGGTGGAGACAGACATCTAAAATGGTTTAAAATATAAAATTAATGAGTACGGACATGAGTGTATAAAAGTGTGTGTAACTGAAATGAAAACCTTTTTCACAGGTCTTTAAATGCTTTTGGTGTCAGAGGTGTGAATGTGTTGTGAATCTTAAATATAAAACTGACTTTACTGTGACGATAAGTCACAAGTTAGTGAATCCTTCTCATTAATAAGGATTAATTGGTCTAATTACTACTTTAACTAGCAGGAACCAGGTTCCACAAATTTAATACCTGCCCTTCAGTCATATTTAATTTCACACAACCTCTGTTCATGACCTGGTTTTCAAGCTGCAATAAATCACAATATAGGTGCTAAATTAATCTAATTGCACTGATTTGTTGAAACTCCTTCAATCACATTATATAGTCATGTTACTTTATTCATTTGAAATACCCAATCCAACGGCAGAGTTTGAGTTATTGATCATTTAGAGAAGAGACTAAAGCTGTTCCATTACTCAAAAACAGACAACCTTTAAAGAAAGGTCACACAAGCTAGAGCTGCCACCAGCTGAAAAGCAACTTATAAAGCAACTTGTGCTTCTCCTGGAGATTTATTTAAACAGATGGCTCGGGAGAGTTTGTGAAAGAGCCAGAACAGTCCTTTATTTCCAATCTGAATAACAGCTCTCAGATTTGGCCATGGAATATGTTATGAAAAGGTACACGTTAGTATTTGGTGCATTTTTTTCTCCCACAAAGTACATGAGAACAATATAACTAACTATTGCATCTAAACTTATACTTTAGGAAAAGGAAAGATTACATTGTCTCTCTTTTTTAGAATAAAACTGAAAAAAAACTTTCCAAAACAAATTTCAGTCTCTTCCAACATAGAGGACTACTGCCAGTTTTGGCACACTGGAAGTCCATGAGATTAAAATCGTTAGAAATCAAGGCTGCTTCATTATAACAGTGTAGCAGTCTGGCATCTGGCAAACAGACAGCATCCCTCAGCTACCAGTGTCTGTCATGGCATTAATGATGTCATCCCTTTGGCTCCTGCGTTCCTGACATATGGGCCTTTGCCAAGGAGAGGCGGAGATGGGAAAAAATATCACTCTGTGAACTGGGTTCTTCATTCTGCCTGCTGTTTGTAATAAATTTTTTTTTTTTTAAAGTTTCAGTTTTATATATAGATATGGACAGATCAAATTGTGCCGCATCAAGAATCCAACTTAGATCAACAATACAGAATGAGAAAGTTTCAAGAAAGACAATGTTCACTTTCTATAATTATGATTTTCGTGAACATATTTTTAAAAAATATTTCAAATAAAGGTCTAACAAACTTTTTCAGATTACTCCTTCCACTTGGATGTCAATATCATGATGTATGTAATATCCATATTGTGATGAATTATATCATTATACGCTTTTATGTTTAGGATGCAAAAATTAGGATTAAATAGGAGTTTAGAGCTAATTAGGCATTTGCTGATCTACGCTTTATTTTAAGTTGTGTTGCACTCTTAAATTTCAAACTTGTCTTAACAATTCAGTGATTAAAATCTCAACCTGCTGATTAAAAGCCTAACCTCTGGATCTGGAATCATTTCTGACCACCATGTCCACCATGATGGATTCACCAGGCTAAAAAGAAACTAACCAAAACTTTTACTCTTGAGGCAAATCATTATCAATTTCTTGATTTGTCAAGACTTTTTTTTTTTGTTGTTTACTATACACAGTAATATTTTTTTTTAAATAAACTGAAACCATCACAGGTGCAGAGAATGATTTTAGTTGGAGATTAATGTTAAAGTTTAAATGAACAACAGGATTAAATTTAATCTGATTTACTGCAAAACAAAACCAGGATTAAATAAATGCGATGGCTTACACGCAAGATTCAATCTTATTACTTGTTGGTGAAATCCAGTCATAACATTTTACACAAATTTTACAGTTCTACTTCTATGTGTTCTTTCCTCAAACTGTTGTCGCAAAGTTGAAAATACAGAGTTGTCTAGAATGTTTTTGTATGCTGAAGCATTACAGTTTCCCTTCACTGGAACTAAGAGGCCCAAACCTGCTCCAGCATGTCAATGACAGCATGTGCACAAAGCGAGCTCCATGAAGACATGGTTTGCCAAGGTTGGATTGGAAGAACTCGAGTGTCCTGCACAGATCCCTGACCTCAACCCCACTACACACCTTTGGGATGAACTGGAACGCCGACTACATCCCAGACCTCCTCGTCCGACATCAGTGCCTGACCTCACTAATGCTCTCGTGGCTGAATCAACACAAATCCCCACAGCCTCGCACCAAAATCTAGTGGAAAGTCTTTCCAGAAGAGTGGAGCTTATTATAACAGCAAATGGGGACTAAATCTGGAATGGGATTTTCAACAGGCACAAGTGTGACAGTCAGGTGTCCATATACATTTGGCCATATAATGTATTTTACTAAAACTATGTGGAAATGCTTTGTTTAGATTATAATTTTGCCTAGATTATCTTTCATACTGTAGTAAAACCCAAAAGAAATACGAGATGCCAATTCTAATTCCATTTTGAGAATGAACTGCTGTTGAATGGAGAAGAAACTCAACTTTTAACTATAGATTAGCATTATAGTTAATGTTCTCCTGTTGAAAGTGCTATGTAATTAAAATTGAATTGAATTGAAAATACTGAAAGAAGACCATAAATCTACTCTGCCATATTTTCCCTCCTGGTTTTTGCCATCCTCAGTCCTGAACTGTGACCATCACCCTTCCTTCCCAGATGTCTTTGTTAAAAGACAAAGCACGGAAAACTGGAAATCAATTTTGAGGAAATGTCTTCATTCTCTTTGATCATCTCAGCCCTGTGGTTGCTTTTGTCTTCATTAGAAGCGCCTCTGCAATTACTTTTATAACAGGAGTGGAATCCTCTCCAGCAGCTTCTAGCGGATTGCTTATTGATGGACATCAAATGAAACAAATCAGATCGGCCACGATGACGTCCAGTCGATGAGAAAACAAAAACAAGCCATTTATCTGCAAGACTGAGGGCTGAGGATGTTTATAACGACAATTCACAAGTTGTGAGGTGTGTGCTGGAGAAGCCAAGGAACATTCAGATGCAATTTCTTCAGATAAGATCAGGTTATCTAATCATTTCATGATCGTGCCTTCGACTACCTCTTCCACATCAGAGGTAATGACTCATGACTCATGTGCCAGATTTGCGCTCACTCTCGGAGAGATATATCGACCGTCGTCGTGAATTGCTGCAGAAGCTCGGATGTGGTGCAGAAGTTAAAGAGTCTGTTTGAACTTGCGACGAGCTCCACGGGCTGGTGAGAGGGGAATCTAATGAGAGAGGTGAAATCAAAGTGGAGCTATTCGTGGTGAGATGGAGTCGAGGGAGCTGGCTAATTTCTGCTTAGACCCTCAGGGGGTGAAGCGGATCTCAACTTCCTAGGCATGAAAAGTACAAGAGAGAGTAACTGATGGCCTGAGCAAGACATTTAGAACAGAAGAGCCCACTTTGTAAAATCCCTTTAGTGCTTTAATGCTAATTTAAATCGTTTTATCATTTATGGTGCAAAAATTGATTCAACGTATTAACATTCAGAATCACTGAACTTCCTGTTTACCTGAAAGTTTATTATATCCACCTCAAAGTCAAAGGTTTATTAACACAGAGGCTCTAAGAACACATGTCTAATGACTAAAATGAAAGGTGTAGTGGGAGTATTATGAGTTCCATCACCCACCTTTATCTCTGTCTTTCTACAACCTCTTTTTGAGAAATTAAGACCACAATTAAGTCAAATTCAAATCAAGCCACCTTCATTAAATGCCCACCTTCTGAGTTCTGATGCTAAACGTCTTTAATAACAGTGTTATTTTTGCTACAGCTATGTTAAAAGAGACATAAATGTCTCGTAAAAAAAAAAAACCCTATTCATTCTTGCATTTAATTAAACATACTTATACATTATATATTTTTTCACATATACACTGCTAGTGAAAGGTTTTTGATCCCCTGGATTTTCATATACTTTATTACAGTTTAATCACTATTATTGCAACAGATAAATAAGGAATGCTAGACCTTTGTTTCAACGCATTAACTGCTCACGCCGAGATCCTAATGCGACTCTAAATGTGGCTTTAATAAAACACAGGAGCACTCAGAGGATAAAGCCGTTAAACCTGTAGATAAAAGACTCAGACAATGTTAGTATTAACTGTAATGCATACAGTTGGGGTCATAAGTTTACATATGGCTTACAGAATCTGCAAAATGTTAATTTAAAAATAAAATAAGAGGGATCGTAAAAATTGCATAAAAATGATCAGTGTAAAAGTGTAATTTTGTTTAAAGATCTTATTGTTTTCATTTAGTACTGCCCTTCAGAAGCTACATAAGATATTTACATGTTTCCCAGAAGACAAAACTAACAATTTACACCAATCATCCTGTTCAAAATTTTACACCCCCCCGGCTCTTAATGTAGTCTTTTGCCTTCTTGAGAATCAATGAATGTTTGCACCTTTTGTAATAGTTGTGTACGAGTCCCTCAAGTGTGAGAAGATGGATCTAAGCATCTTATAGCCTCTGTTGGAAAGGGGTCAAATATGCAGAAAATGCTGGAAAAGCAAAGAATGTGCAGGACCTGGAGGATTTTTTTCTGAAGAACGGTGGGCAGTTTAATTGCTCAGGACAAACAAAGGGCTTATGAAGAACTATCACAAAACATAAAAACAAGCATTGTCATCATCCAGGTAAGAACACAGTTATTATTTTGTCTTGTGGACTATATTTAAATATCTGTTATGTGAAATAGAATTATTATTCAGGGCAGTACTATATAAAAAAAAACAAAATGCAATTTTTATGAACCCTCTTATTTAAAAAAAAAAAAAAAAAGATTAACATTTTGCAAGGCATATGCAAACTTATGACCCCAGCTGTAGATATGTGGTGCTAGAAGTGTCTAACTAAAATGATTTTGTGAGAGCAGTGCAATGCATAAAATCATACAGATACAGGTCAAAGTCTCCATCAAACATCAGAATGGGGGGGGGGGGGGGGGGTGTTGTGGGGTGTTTTTTGGGGGTTTGTTGGGTGAAATTATGGTATTAAAGAAATGTTGTTTGGGGGGTTG
>CM075022.1:17107035-17141702 GCA_037576675.1 Pangasius sanitwongsei
CCCCCCCCCCCCCCCCCACCCCCCACCCCCCCCCCCCCCCGGGGGGGGGGCCCCCCCCCAGTGATCTCGGTGACTTGGCATGGTTGTTGGTGTTAACTTGAGTATTTCAGAAACTGTTGATCTCCTGTTTGTCTTTTCCTCGCACAACAGTCCCTAGAGTTTACACAGAATGGTGCAAAGAACAAAAAACATCAAGTGATCCACACTTCTGTGTGTGGGAACACTTTGTTGATGAGAAAGGTCAGAGGAAAGTGCCCAGACTCTTTTGAGGTGACAGGAAGGGTACGATAACTCAAATAATAACTCTTTACAACTGTGGTGAGCAGAAAAGCATCACGCCGAACCCCGAGGTGAATGGGCTACAATAGCAGAAGCAGAAGACCACCTGTCAGCCAAGAACAGGAATCTGTGGGGCACAGACTCACTGAAACTGGATGCGTTTGGAAAATTGGAATGGATTGTTTTTTCAATCTTCAAGTATTCCATAAGTATTCACCCCCTTGAACTTTTCCATAACTTTTCCTATAAAAATGAGGAATTAAAATGGACTTTTCAATGGACTACACAATCATATGTAAAAGGATATATATTTTTTATTCTAACACAAAGCTTAATAAAAAAAAAACACTGTTCACAGTGTTAGTGTCTCAGAGAGATTGAATTGAACATATTCATTAAATAAAAGATGAAATTAATAAAAGACAAGTAATATTAAGGCTTTTTTAGAGCCTTAATCAGAAAAGGCTTTTAGAGTGCTCTCTTGTCAATTTCCATCTACAACCTTTTGTCTTTAATGTGCATTACCTGGCCTTCCCTTTGGCTGTAACACTGCACCAATTTTGGCAGAAGGACAAAACAGTGTGCTAAAAATCACAATCACTGGAAAAAAAACCAAAAAAAAAACGGCCTCAACAAGGCAGCACTGTGTAGCCCCGGGCGTGACGCAACCTGTTCATATCATCTGTTTGGATGCTCAAAGCCTTTTAGTTTCTAATAAAGGAAAAGCACAAGGTTGTGTACTGAGAGGGGTAAACAAAGCAGAGGACATGGAAACGGAAACTGGGCTGTATTACTAGCTCGGCTAATGAGCAATGGGAGGATTATGAGCTCGGAGACTCATTCAGCTTTACTCAAAAAAGTACATGAGCAGGAAAACTCAATAATGGACTAATAGAAGTGTTGGTCCATGGTATTTATTTTCACCGCTAACTAAAGCCAAGATTGCACAGGTGATATTTATTATTCATGAATACACACACACACACACACACACACACACACTCACAGATATTATATATATATATATATATATATACACACACACACACACACACACACACACACTGTGTGTATATATATATATAAGGCATAAGGTGGGACTACAACCTCCACTGGTCCATTGCAGGCCACCATGCACACATATTCACACACTGATCCACATCTAGGGGAAATTTAGCATAGTAATTCCACCTACTGCCATGTTTTTGGGAGGTGGGAGAAAACTGGAGGAAACTCACTCAAAACTCTGTACTGACAGTAACCCAAGCTCAGGATCAAACCGGGGACCTTGGATCTGTGAAGTAGGAGTGGTCAACATAATAATATGATGTCCTTACAATGGTAATATTATATCCTCATAATGATATTGCTACCATAAGCTTTTCTCAGAGTAAAATTAAAAAAAAAAAACATTAGATATAAAAGTCATTTTTGATTATTCGTTTGATTTTTGGTATTGGATATTACTTTTTTTTTTTTTTAACTCAGATTCATAGGCTATGTTCAGTCAGGCAGCTCAAATTTGACAGATCCATTTTTTTTAATCACAAAGGATTTTATGTTTTCTAAATGTCAAAAAAATCCCCCATTATAATTCAACTTGAGAACAACATGCTGTAGAATTTTGACTAGAGTCCAGCCACAGATGAAACGTTCTGATTGACGAGAAGTCTTTGGATGGACAGAAGTGTGAATAAATGCATCAATTTTTACAAGTGGATCCGAGCCACATTTGTCTTGCTTCCAAAAAAATGTGAATCGAACCCCAAAAAATTGCGATTGTTGAAAAACTCTACAGCTTCTGTTGCTGTTGTCTGTGCAGAACATGTTCATAACCATGACTGGACGTTCTCTTTATGGAAAAACATAATCGATGACCAAATCTTTATGTTGGTAGCTGATAACTAGAGTAACATAACTCACATTTCCCTGCTGCACACTACTCAGTATATGCATTCCGGCATAGTTCATCTAAGAACTATCATTCGAAGACTACCGTCTGGATTTTATAATTAGTAATTGGTAATAAAATTATACAGTATGTAAGAAATGAATCAGTGTGAACAAAGCCCTGGATTTCTTTTGAAGTCTGCAGTGTGAACAAAGCTCTGGATTACTTTTGAGCTCTGGCTTCAGCTCTATGAACATCTCCCACTCATAGAGCTACATTTCTACAAGTTTAGAACCATGTTGTCTGGGTGTAATAGATGGCTTAACCATGGAGGTTTTTTTTATTTTTATTTTTTTAATACAAGTCACGTCTAAAGTTTTCTGGGTGTAAATCAAGGTAGCGAGAATTGTGTTATAATCTTGAAGCCATTTTACAACTCATCCAACTCAGGAAGGCCAAATCCTTGGATCAAGATCACGAGTTGGTCTACACATGAAGGACATGTCACTTTTTTTTTTTTTTTTTTCCCAAAGACAGCAATAGAAAAACAGGAAAAGTGCTGGAGGCCATCTATATTCAACTGGAACAATGGATCATGGTTCAAGTCTTTTTTTTCCACTTGATGGAAAAAGCATTCACCCACCATTTATCCTCCAGCCAAAGCTAAATTTCCAAACTTTAAAAGCAACTCTCTAGAAATAAAGCATTTTTAGACTTTCATGCAACTGTACAAACCCTGCATCTGAATTACAAACTTTGTTTAACTGTTTACAGTGCACTGGGAGCTTGTTGCTTCATACGAAAAGTTACTCAGATGGCAAACTGGACTAGGTAAAGGTCTGATATGTGTAAAATAAAGAGGTCCTGAGATTATGATGCATGATCATTTAAGATTTCTTGTGGTTTTAATGGGCTTGTAGATGGTTCTGGAGGTCTGTAATTGTAGTTTAATAGAATGTTTCCTAATAACATCTAATTTTATTCTGATGGTAATAATCTACTCATGAAAGAGAGCCCTATTGGGCTCTGGTGGTATTTAAGAGTAATCTGAAAATCCCTAATGGAAGCCTAGAAGAATTTGATGGAAACCATTAAGCTAGATGCCCTTATATGATGGAAACCATTAGATTTTTCCTAATGGATTGTAACTTGTTTCACAGCCTTCACTCAAATCTGTTACCTGGACATATTCACCCTATGAAATATTTGAAATATTCCTCAAGTCATGTTCAACAGGAAGTTACCCTGTTTATCAGGGATTTGCAGAGGCAGTGGATACAAGTGCAGATTTTATTTATATAAGGTGCAAAGCAAATAATCAAGGAACATCAAAAAAAAAAAAAAAAAAAAAAAGGGCCATAACCCTGAACAGGAGATACAAGGCAAACCATGCAGACTAAGAACAAGACGATGGTACACACGGCAACACACAAACATGACAACAACAGCCGCTGAAACACAGGGACTTATATAATGGTGCTAATCAGGGTGAGACGAGACACAGGTGCGAGTGATTGAAAAACATGTGACATGCTGGGGCTGATGGGAAGTGTAGTTCGGTGCCCCTTTGTTGTTCGGTGTTCCTCATGTAAGAGCAAAATGCAGCAAAGAATTCTCATAAAAATTGAGATACGGTTACCTGAAAAAAAAGGATATTGTTACATTTTTGGAATGGGTAAATGTACGTTGAAAATTTTAATTTTAAAATTAAATTTTAGAGTTTGAAGGGCTAAATGGCACACCGTTCATAGACTCATCAAAATACACATGAAATATATGAATAAGTGTCCGTGTAATCCATGTATTCTCCAGCAATAATAAAAGTATATCATAAAAAATATGTATAATATAGTGTAAATAATATTATATATTATTAAGTTATATATTATAAAATCTGATATAGATTGTGTTTTAATATAGTGCCATATACTTTCTTTTCATAAAGGTGAATAAAATCTAAACAAGTCAAACTGTTCTTCAGAGCCTTGCTATGCTTTAAGCTATGCAGAGCCTGAAGTCGATAATGCACTTAATGAGACAGATTTAAAACAAGCAATTATTCTGGTGTTCAATCTTTCGACAATCAGTCTCTTTATTTTTTTGGATCTCACCGGTGTGCCCGAAATCACTGCTAATACATTCTTGGTTGTGTGATCGATAATAGCACATTCTGTATAGGCTAATAAAACAGTGAACTTAAAGTAATTAAAAACTACATTTAAGAATAATTAAAGTAATTAAAAACCAAAGTTAAGGCCAGGTATCACATGCCAATAGGCTTTTTTTTTTCCTTTACTCATTACAACGAAACATAATCTGTTGAAAGCGCACATCAATATGATACATTTTTATTACAATATCTTTCTTTTAATAATTTATTAAAGCGTACAAAGAAGGAACAGATCATTAAATACGTACTAATTTATAACACAAACATGTAAAAAAGGTTAATATGGACAGCTTTAGAAACACCTGTTTCTACCTGAAAAATAAAAATACCGCAGCTCACGTGAACTGAAAAACATTGCCTGGTCTGTCCAGTTTGGGTGAGCCTGTGCCCTCTGTAGCCTCAGAGTCCTGTTCTTGGCTGAGAGGAATGGAACATGATGTGCTCTCCTGTTGTATTGTGCATTCCGAGCTGCTTTTCTGCTCACCACCTTTGTAAAGAGTGATTATTTGAGTAGCCTTTTTGTAAGCTCGAATGGCCATTCTCCTCTGATTTCTCTCAACAAATCTGCAGAATTACTGCTCACTGGATGTTTTTTGTTTTTCGCACCATTCTGTGTAGAGAAAGAACCAGGATATCAACAACCATGCCACGGTCAAAGTTACTGAGATTACACTTTTCCCCATTCTTATATTTGAAGAGAGCGCTGGTCATTCACTCCCCCCACCTACAATCCCTGCCGGACCTGAACCCACGACCTTCAGGTTCAACTTTGGGTTACAAGTTAGACTCTCTAACCATTAGGCCACGACTGCCTAAAGTCTATGACTTTGCTATTGTCAATTTTTTCCCCTTTATGTCACCGTTCCCATGGTGACAAACGCCATGTGCTCGTGTTTTTTTGTTTGTTCTTTATAGTCCTGTCTCCAGTTATTGGCTTGTTGCTCGATTGTGTTCCCCTGTTCTGTGTTAGTTCTTGATTACATTGTTTTTGTATAACATATTGTGTCAATGTATCGTTGCAAAGGGTTATAATGCTTTTTAAGTCTGAGTCTTATTTTCTCATTTCCCCATGCATTCTGGATCTCCACTCTTGATCTAATCCTGTGTTTTGATTACCTGTGTGTTGATTATCTGTATTTAACTCTAATTTGACCCCTGCTATGAACTCTGTTCAATATCATTTTATTTGCCACTGAGACTGAGTCACTGAGAGAAAAACAATCATAAACACTCGGGTAATAGAATTGAACAGTAACGTCAGTGCCCTATGTGTTTATATAAATTACTGGTTTAATATTGACATTCTATGGTACTTTAACATACTCCACCTGAGGCATGTTGCAAGAACCTTCAGGAATGCGTACAGGTGAGAACCGTATCGCGAGCTCAGCTGGCCTTGTCTCACCGGAGCTGCCCGCTCTACTTTGGGCCAGGACCACCACTATTTAATTAAGCACCACTCCCTTCAGGTGGTTCCAGCAATGGAAGCCCAGAAATGAACAGTTTCCCTGGGTTCCCTAGGTTTTAAAAAGGCCTCTAAGTAGGTTGCAGACACAAAAAAAAGAAGTAGGCTACCGGTGAGGCTCAGGAGAGCTCCATGCTGAAGCTTCAGTGTTAGAAAGATGACTTTCTACTTTAAGGGGATGCAGTATGATGTGTTCTCAAAAGACGATGATCTCCTGGCCAAATCAAGAGAAACAGCTCACTGTGTAAGGGGAATATGAAAGTATGACGGCTACAAAATTCTTTCTACATGGACATAAAGATAAAGTGAAAAAAAAAACATGATTATTGTGTCAAGAAAGAAAGAAATACTGTATAATATGATGTTCCTGAGGGGTGTGAGAGAGATTTTTTTCCCTCTGGTGAACAGCTAAGGCATTTATTTTTTCCATAATTTGGTAGGAAGCTAATGTATGAGCTGATTGTGAGTGTGAGCTGATTTATTTTCATTCAAGAATTTGTATCATTAGCTAGTTGTTTTAGCTAGTCAGCTATTAGCTAATACCCTATTGATGAGTTATGCTTATTTTTGCATTTCTGTGTCTGTTCTAGCTAACATGCCAGCTAACGGCTAGTGAGTGTTTTCAGTATGTTCCTCTGCACTTAATAAATTTAAAACTTAGTTTAACTGGATGAGAGTAAAGCAATCAAGGCTTTAAAGTCTTAACTGCATGACAGCTGGCAGCATTAAAACCAAAACCCAATACAATCAATACAATTTCCGGAGAGACCTAAGAATATACAGTCTTTTGCAAACTCTGCAAATTAAAAACTTATTTTTAATTCGATCCATCCTTTTTAAAATGTTTATGTTTACAATTATTCTTAAAAATCCAGCATGTCTATAAAGAGTATATACATATATCTGCGTAAGTATGAAATATAATGTGTTCTGGTTGTCTAATTTAATAATCTTAAATTGTATTTCACTTTTTATTCACTTTCCATACTTTAGTCTCACTGCTGCTGCTATAATTACCTTATGCTAATTTTATGTGCCCATTTCTTTACTACTGTGCTGATAATGATGGTCAATATGTCCAGCACCAACTGCGCCCTTGAGCATAAATAATGAAGTTTAGAAAGTTTCTTCAGTTCGGTTGTTGTGTTTGATATGGAGCAGAATTTCCAACATCTCGGCACACTTTTACAGATGTCTACAGATGACTTCGACTAAATGATATAGACGCTTCATCTGTTTCACCCTCGGCTAGTTTTCCTCGCACACAAGCTCCTAATTAGGCCCCAAATGTTCTGCTAAATGATGTAAAATCTGTTTATAAAATGTTCGGGTTAGAAAGACGGGACATCCACACAACAGCGCGTTATTTGTATTCCGGCGGCGTGCCCTGTGTCATGCTTGCTGAAAGTATGAGCGTGCCGGGTTTATATTAGATTAAGATGAAAAGTGAAACAAAGCTGTTGGCATTAGTCCCCTGTGGCTTTTTTTCTCAGAGCAGAGGACAAATGAGATGAACGTAGCAGCTGGCAGAGCTAATGAATTTGGCGCTTAGTTGGCCTGGACTAATATTTGCCCATCTTCAGTGCATATGTATTCTGACAGCAACATTTTTAATGGGATTCTTTACATTCATGGCTTTGTTTCTCAGCTATGAAAAAGGTGGAATGACTTGAGTTTCTTCTGCTTTTTGATGAGATTTTTTTGAAAATCCGGTATAACATGGTTCAGGATTTTATCCAGAACTGGACAATTCCATTATCAGTTGAAAAAAAAAAAAGTGTAATTGCATAAGTATTCACCCCCATTGCTGTGACTAAATTAGTTCTTACCCTAACCCCAGAGTCACATAATTAGTTGAAAGGAGTCAACCTGTGTGACTCCAGGGTCATGTGATCTCAATATAAATAAGTCGTTCCAGAGAGAACCCATAGTTTGTTAGAGAACATACCTAAACAAACAGCATCATGAAAACCAAGGAGGAAGCCATCCTTTAAAAGTCAGTGACTGGGTCAGGAGTGGATTAACCAGAGAAGCATGCTGTATATTCCGTGTAGATTCCTGACACATAATCCCAATTAAATTCCTTTCAATTCCAGATTATAACACTAGAAAATGTGGAAAAGCTCAGGGTGGGGGTATTTATGCATGGTACCACAGCGCTGATTTTAAACACTGATTTAGTTAAGAGATTAAACCTAACAAAGCAAATTTGGCAGAAACCTTTGACTTCTATAGCAACTCATTACATTTCTGCCTTTTAGCTTTGCCGTGCATGTTTTCCTTGGCTTCCCTTCAAACTTCAGGCAAGTTCTTTAATTTACTGAAAAGCCATGTTTTCCTTTTTTCTCTCATTTTTCTCAACTGTCAAGCAGTTTTGGAGGCTTCCTCCTTACAGCATTTTCAGACAGCTGATACAAAACATGGTTTCGGGTGAACATTGGGCTCGTGACTAAAATATCAAGCACCATCTCGACTTTTATTGCGTACAATCGTACAGCTCAACGGTCTGATTATTTACTGTGTTAATGTGAATTTCAGATCAACATTTTGATGTCATCATTTAAAACTTAAAGCTCTTTTTTTTACGAGCCTACTTGTGTAATCACAGGAGCTACATGCTCTGAAGGACACGTACTCAGGTAAAGTCTCTCTGCAGTACCCTTGATGGTCATGTCGCCAGGATTAATAAACGACTAAATGGAGATCAATAAAGCAATAACATCTGACAAATTGCAATGCAAGAAGATGGTGGAAGAAATAAAGATAGACCTCTCCAAGTAGACATTAATGTATCTGTTATAGTCACAGCTCGATGTAGAGTCACAGGTAATAAAAAAGGTGACCGAAAATTAGCAAACAGATCTACTCTATTGTACTAGGCTTGATGCTAGGGCAAATTCAATATAATTATAAATATAAAACAGACCAGAGTAGACCAAACCATGGGTCAAAAATGTAAATAACTGTACAATGCTTGGAATCACACAGATATATTTACTTGAGCAAGACTTCGCAAATTTTTTGAAAGTTTTTTTGAAAGAGTTTGTGAGAGGATTGTTAACAAAGATAGGAGTCAAGTGACTGACTTGTCTTTTCCATTTTGCCTTTGGTAAATGTGTAATTACGCACTTATCTTCAGCTGACAGTGTGGCTTCATCCAGGACTGTAAAATCACTGTAAAAGTTAATTTTGTTTATTTTTCTTCCTCGGCATAAATCAGTACAATAACATTGGGCTAGCCAGTAGTAATGTGGGCGTAGCTACTGGCAATGTTGCTTAGCAACCAATTTACACATCGTTACTTATCAGTTCATACTGGCAGCATTGCATTTTACGAATCAATATATATACTATTTCTGGTATACTAATCAATATATATACATGCTCCGCACCTAGTTAAGTAGTTTACGTCACCATATTGCGTTAGCCAGGATCTAACAGTGAAACCATGGCAACCGGCAGAAACCCAATGACACTCATTAATGAGGAATGCAGAGACGCATGGTGAAAAATCGCTGCCGGTGTTTGGGTAACTTTCGGTTGGTGCAATGACCAAAATATCCTCTTTATAAATTGGTCTTAGCTATGACCTATTTAGCAGTTACGACCCATTGATGCACCCATACCCAAGGATGCCCCACTTTAGAACTTTAAAGTGGAAGCTGGCACTGCCAGGAGTGGTATTACTGTGCCAGGAGGTGATGTGAGTCATTTCATCCCTTAGCCATCGACTGGTGCCACCTTGACCCTGCCAGCTGGGGCCTTGGCTCCATACCTGCTTTCACGCTGAGAGCTGCGGAGCTCGACAGGATATGAGGCAGCTGGCACTTCAGTAAAACCACACCATGCAGACAGTTTAGGGTCCAGAAGATGCGAGAATTAATTGAAATAAAATAAAATAGCAAACACAGCAACCTTGCAATTTTTTTTTAAATTCAGTGTTGTAGCAGAGTTCAAAGGGATGTCCACTGAGTTTAATGAAAAAGTGTCTTTTCTAAACTCTACAGGATGGATGCTGATTATGTTGATTATCTCAATGGGGAATCAGCAGCTGAAGGACAGCATCCTGCATCACACCGGCAAGAAAAGAAAAGTTTCCGGAATACCACACTATAAATACAAACGCAATAACACCAAAGGTATACATTACACATTCCTTCGCTCTGTCACTCTCATTTTCTGTTTCAAATTTCATTGCTTTTGGAGAAATCAGTACGGCATTTCACGCTTTATATTTCAACCAGAGTGTCTATTACTTGACATGGAACCTATATCAGAAAGCATACATGACACCACTAATGGATGTTTAAATTACTCTTAGATAATATAGTATTGCAAAATGTAATGCTAATGTTTCACATTTAAACTACATTTATAGGCAGGGCTGTAACCAGGATCAAAATTTTAGTGAGGTCTACAGAACAGAAATGTGACCCACATCATAATTAATACACTACAATGCCAAGTGTGCTAATAACATTGCTGCAACTTGTCTCGCAACATTATGAGTAATTCACATTTTACAACCTGCCAACTGCCCTCATAAACACTCACACTTATAGGTTATATTTTCTTGCACAATTTCAACCTTTTATTGAATAGATTTGATGTACATTGCATATCTCTCAACAAAAATTCTAGAAGGATAGCAAAGAAAAAAAACACACACCTTCTGTTGGTAGGTAAAATAAAAAAAAAAAAACCTTCCATAACTACCTAGTCCCTTACATAGGCTTCATCCCACATGGACCACATTAATCCAGTAGGGATTTTAAGCTGTGATGGCTGCAACCACAACTATGGCGACTGAAATAAGCGAAACTATTTTCAGTCACTGTAGCTATTATAACGATCTATTATTGCACGAATTCTGCCGCTGAAGCCTCTCAGAAAACAAAACAAAACAAAAGAAACAAAAAAACAGTTTTCTGTACTCGGTTAAATGTGAAGTTTGGCAGTGTGTTCAATAAAATAATTTTATTATAAAATCAAAACATTTTTAAAGACACTGGCTAATTTCATTCCAGTTTTTGCAAAGCTAAGGCCTGGTAATTAAGACCTCACTAACACTCACAATTGTTAAAAGTTCCGTTCCGCTGTCATGTTCAAATTGTTGACCAGGGACCTTGATTTCTGATGCTACAGTGAAAGCCTCAAGATTTCTTTCCCCAATGACAAGATGAGGGTGGAAAATCAGAATAACGCAGGAACCGAAACCAAAAGAAAAAGAGATGGCACTATTAGATTGTGCATTGATTATGATCGACAATACCACACTACACTAATAATAACAATTGCACTGTGAATTTTCTGCATATTTTTAGAAGTTGTTTCAAATCTGAATTACTGATATCATACATACGATACATTCATCTGGTTATGTATATCAAGTTGGCGAAGTCAGCCAGCATACAGATGGCAAAAAAAAAAGCCACATTTTATGGCACTAATACACATTACGGTGCTCGGCATGTTGCAGGAACACAGAGTGTATTATTCTGAATAATTCCCAGCCTGTATAATCCATTAGAGCTTGTCTCAACATGCTGTTTTAGGCTTAAAACAAACATCATTTCCTTGCGTCTTTAGCAGAGATGGGGTTGAAATATTAAGGCATTAGCTCAGCCGAGCGGCTCAATATTCCATGAATGAATTACCTCTGACATTTTGCAGGCGGTGATGATACGCACAGGCCCGCACCATGCCTGAGCAGAGGCATGTGGCTGGCTAAAAGATTTTTGCCTCCTTTGATATTTCCATTATTGTAAATTACTGCTGTGCTATCAAACAGATCTCATCCCTTCTAAGATTATGGAGCGCAACAAAGCTGGTGCTGATATTAAGGCATTTTTCATAGGAAAAGTTTGTCGTTGTACAATACACTGCCTTGCATAAGTATTCACCCCATTGAACTTTTCCACATTGTGCAGTGGTGCAACCTGGAACTGAAATGTAAGATGAGATTATATTCCATAACTCTATGTAAAATAGGCCATAATATTGAAGGAGCAGTTTGTTCAATATTATTTAGATACATTGTTTAAACAAATAATTAGCATGAAAATTGTACATAAGTACATAAGCATTTATTCCCATTGCTGTGAAACCTCTAAATTAGTTCTGGTGCCATCAGAAGCCACAAAATTAGTTGAATGCAGTCAACATGTGTGCGATTAAAGTGTCATATGATCGCTGTACAATTACAACTGTTCCTGGAAGAACCCAGAGTGTGCTAGAGAACATACACTATACGGCCAAAGGTATGTGGATGTCTGACCATGACCCCCATATGTGGGCCTTCCCTAAACTTTTGCCGCAAATTTGGAAGCACATAACTGTCTAGAATGTCTTTGTATGCTGTAGCATTACAATTTCCCTTCACTGGAACTAAGGGGGCCAAACCTGTTCCAGCATGACAATGCCCCTGTACACAAAGCGAGCTCCATGAAGACACGGTTTACCAAGGTTGGTGTGGAAGAACTCAAGTGTCCTGCACAGATCCCTGACCTCAACCCCACTGGAGACCTTTGGGATGAACTGGAACACTGACTGCACCCCAGACCTCCTCACCCAACATCAGTGCCTGACCTCACTAATGCTCTTGTGACTGAGTGATCAAATCCCCACAGCCAAAAATCTACTGGAAAGCCTTCCCAGAAGAGTGGAGGCTGTTATAGGGCTGTCCAGGACAAAGTTCTGAAAAAGCATCAAACAGCGTCATGAAATCCATTATTTAAAAAAACGGACAGAACATACCACACAACCATGTCTGTGACAAGGGGGTGAATACTTATACATGCCACTGAAAGTGTCTGTCATGTTTCATTGTGCTTACTGACTGAACCTTTTTTATACAATGTGCATTGATTAGTGCTGACTGTTGTATTTTACAGTATATCAGTTATCAAGTAACAGGATTTGTACAGATGATAAGACTTTTTTTTTCAGTTTTTATATTGTTCTTGGTTTCTTTCCATGTTATGTAAAAGTCATCTTGCACCAAATTTCCTGCTGACAAATGATTGCTCGACGAGCATGAAATTGGAAGCAAGAATTTCGAAAACGCTAGTTTTATATGACAAGAAACATAAGAATCTGATGCAAAAGCCACCCCGTTCTTGCAATAATTGACAACATGTCAAACCCACATTCCTAACAATGACAAGACTCACAAAACCCAAACCTAGAGAAGTTAAGGCACAAATACTGACCATAATGACCATTTGGTAAAAACGTAGAAGCAAGTGCTTCCTTGTTCTTCCCTGAGGAGTGCTGTAATGATCAGTAATCAGTACCCGAATCACAAAAGCCTTCTTTATTGACCGAATGTACTGAAACCAGAAACACAGACAAACCAGAGCAAAAGCATTCAACATTCCTCCATCTTCCCCAAAATGTCTCCTTGGGGATTAATAAAGTCCATCCATCCATCCATTCCTTCAAATCAGGTGTGAAGACAATAGCTCTGACTTTCCCACTTTAAGAGAATTAACACAAAACTCCGTAAAAGCACACAGAGCTGAAAACAACAAAAAGGCAACTAAACTGTGAAAGACCACCTCCTAAACATTCTGTGCAACATATAAAAGGATTGCATAGTGTTCTGTACAGAACCTTCCTACAGGATCCTGAGGCTAGATTTAGCCTTTTTTTCAAGAATGTAAGAAGTAAAACTGTGCCCTCATCACTATATAGCATACTATTTTCAGGGTCTGATTTGGTAGCACTGAAAACATAAAGGAAATCCAGGTGTACTGGTACTCTTTTAATCCCATAATGCACTGTCATAGGTAATGTACAAACAATTTACCCTAGCATTTACAAAATACCCATAATGCACTGTATTGTTTAGTTTTGATTATCCTAAACGTTCAATGAGGAAGTGAAGCTTCCTTTTCTTAGCTTCCTAAAGGGGTTCTACTTGGAACCTTGTCTGAAAGGGAAAGCGATCTGTTGTAGGGTTCTGTTTAGAAGCATTCCACCATAGGAGCAAACCAAAGAACACTTTAGAGGTCTAGATTTAACAGTTTTTTTTCTAAGACTGTAGAAAGGAATTGTAAGTAAACATGCATATTACACTGAATAAATGTGGTAGCAGCATGGCACAGTGGCGCAACATGCAGATGTAGTGTTGCTGTGTCACAGTTCCTGGGTGTCCGGTTCAATTTTGGGTTACTGTCTAGGTGGAATTTCACATGTTCTCCTGCGTGTTTCCACTGGGGTTCTACAATTACCTCCCAAAAGTATGTTGGTAGGTAAGTTATCTACACTAAATTGCCCTTAGGTGTGAAAGAGTGTTGGGTGCCCTGCGATTGACCAGCTTCCCATCCATGGTGTATCCAATTGTTCCCATCCAGGGTACATGACCCTGACCAGGATAAAGCACTTAATGACAATGAATATCAATGAAATGTGGTAGAAATGTTGTGTTTAAGTACCATTTTCACTTTATGTATCACTGAAAATGTACTTTTGTCTGGAAATACAAAATGATTCAGGTGACGTGGTGCTTGGTTTCTTTCTATAGCAGCAGTCAGAGGGAGCAGGTAGGGCAGCATGATGCAAAGAGAAAGATTAATGACTCCTAAATAGCTCCGGGTGACCAGCACTCTTGCACCAGAGAGGACACAAGGGAATAAGGACCTTCTTTGATTCCACCCACCCGAACTGATGAACCCAGGAGCGAGAAAAATGTCCTCAGCGTGAGGCACTTCATCAAAAGCAGGGGGGCGAGATGAAGCAGGGAGGGATGGCGAGTCGAGAGAAGAAGATAGAAGGGATGTGTCTTGCGCTCTTCATCTGTTCGCAGCCCTGGCTGTGGATTGCGTGTCTATATAAGGCTTTGAATTATTTTCAAGTCTCATCCCCTCGTTAAGCATCAAAGCCATTTGTAAAGAAGAAAAGATACGCAAAGATAATATTCTTTAGGTCACTAACATGAGAGATGAATATCGCCTAGCTGTGAAAAGGAACAACTGGCCAAACCTCGCATGCGTGAATATCAATATAACATTCCTTCTGGCTGTGTGTTCTGTGCATGCCAAGCACACATTGCTAGATTACTGCCAATTCTTACAGCAGAGCTGCACACCACACTTTTGTATTATTGTATTATATTCTTTTTTTTACTTATCTACTTTTGTAGGCAGCAGCATTGCAGCCAAATTGCAGGCATCCAACAGGTTCTTGCAGTCTCTCCATAGAGGCACCACCTAATGAGACCTTCACCATAGGCATCACTGAAAACATGCTCCTTTAATGATTATATTATTCATTTCAGCAGGGATGGCATGCCAGCAAAAGTTTGCAAAACATCCCTCTTTTTTAAAAAAAAAAAAAAAAAAACTTTTATAACTTGTATAATCTGAATAATAACTCATTGGAAGACAAGAAAAATTACAGTGCAGCTCAAAGTGTTACTTTTATTTCCAATAGTCAATAAAGAAATAATGTAATTAAAATAGCCTACCAGGTTCAAGGCCTGATGTGCACCAATATAGAAAATCAAATCGAACCATCAATAATAAAGCTCAGCATTTTGCTTTTAACCCTGAATGTAGAAATTAACAAGCCATGTAATTAATAATATAAACCTTCCAGATGATAGCAGCCAGCAGCATGTGTTTTGTGGCAATACTAATTACTTTGCGTCAAGCGTCTCTCTTGTTCCCTGAACATGGCTTCTTTGGTCAAACACTTATTTTCATTTCAAGTCATGTGGAAAAAGAGCAACAGGGGAAGGATGACGCAGAGGAAAATATCTGTGAGTGGATAGAGGTAGGTGAGATATTTAATTAGTCCTGACTCACTGAGTTTACAAGTACACCGTCATCCATTTTGGTCTATGCAATACTACAAAATCTTTTATTTCTAGGTATGCACCAATATATACAAATCTCTAACTGTGGCATCCAGGAAAAACACTTTTTATGAATTGTGTACCCAGGCTATCAGTTTTTCATTCAGAGTTGTCCAGTGTACCAGCAGGTTCAGTAGGATGTTGATGTAAAGATCACTAGCTTTTTTTTTTTTTTTTTTTACTTAATTTGTCCAACAACCAGAGAAAAAGAGTCCAAAAGAAACTTTTCAACACCCTCTAACTGGTTCATATATTTCTTAGTGACATAACATTTTCAGTCTGACCACCTGGCTGTTGATAGAAAGGATTTTTACTAGCCATATTATTTATTCTGAATGGACAGTAGATGTTTGCAAAATCAAGAATATGAAGGGATGTGTAATCAGAGATGAAACTAAGCAAAATACAGTGCAAAAACTATGATGTAAGTCTAATGCTAGCATAACACAATCATGAAAATGAAGACACTAGTCTGCTCGAATAATATTTTTACAGACGAGGAGGAATGTGCCACAGATTCTAGCCAAAATATTAGCCATAGACTATGTCTTTTTGTTGAAGAGACAAACAAACAAGATATCCTACGTCTCAAGAGGCACATCAAAGACTACAGATACATAAAGTCACCACTTTTTCCATAGTCTGTATTAATGCACACACATGAGATAAATGACCTCAGCTGGACTTCTGGATGAGCATAACGTGGGACTGGAACTTTCACTTGCCTGGTGGGCTAGCTAATGAGCTCATAATTTGGAAAAACTGGGCAATCAAAAGGAAGCTTTCCCGCTAATCTTGGATTTTTCTACTAGTTTTCACTGAAGTGGTAACTTTGTATAGAAAAGCAGACTGACTGGCATTACTAGCTAACTAGTTACATATGATGAAAGATTAGCTAGCTAAAATAAACTGAGATCTAGAATTATGAATCTCATTATAGTAAAGCAAACACTGGCAAGAAGACAGGCAGTTCATGATTTTAAATGTTTTCTTTACAGTGGATTTTCTGCAATGAATTACACATTTGCCTTTGCTAAGAACAATACCGTAGATACTGTCTACCTATGGATATACTGTCAAACAGAATGCAGTAGAAGTTACAGTAGAAGTTGAAGTGTCAGTTATAACCATAACCAGTACCAAAATCATGGTTTGTACCATGTTTAGAGAAAATATTGTGCAATAGTTTTTCACAATCATATATTTAAATGAAAATAAGAAATTAAAGAATGTTAAATGATTCGTCATTGGGGAGAATAAAACATGTCCTCTTCTTATTTCACTGTCAAATTTCAACATCAACTGAAATCTAATTTAATTTTCAACAGATAAAGGCTTAGCATTATCTCCCAACAAGCAGCAATTGAAAAAAATCCGACTATCAGCTATTCTTACTGATTGTCAGTGAAATGTTATTGTCTACCCTTTTGTTGCAGTTGAACTTTTAGCCTAATTTAATGACAGAAATTAATTTACAGACCACAATCTCACTATCTAGAGTGGAGGACTAAAAAAAATAGCAAAATAACATGTCTATTTTATATTATTCATTTATGAGTAAGCAAAAATATATAAAACCTGGGCTTTGAAACAATGGCAAATGGCCACAGAATAATGGAAGTGTCCTAATATCTTAAAAATGAATGAACTTGGACAAGAAATCATGATATCGGGACACTTGGTTGGCTGTTATCTCTTACGTAAAGATCCTCAGCACATGTGTAAACTTGTTTCCTTAATAAATAAGTCCAACCACGATATTTATGAACGACACAACCCATAACTGAACTGGGTCAAACTGCACCCAATATGGCTATAGAGCTCCAAAGCAATACGTCCTGCCTCGATTACGGAGCTTGTGGTCCAAATGTATATTAGAGTTAATGACTTGTACACAAAAACAAAACCAAACACATTTAGCCAGATGCATTTGTTCAGTCAACAGATCACTTTGCATATTGTAATATAGCACAGTTTTATGGGAAAACGCCCAAAAACTGTTTTATTTTATTTATTTATTTTTTTTTAGAAAAGCACCATCTGTGCAGGTTTCATTCTAATTTTATATAAGGGAGAAAGAGAAAGCTGGTCCAAAGGACCACACGACAGAAAATTGAAATGCCTCGGAGAACTTCAAAGGCTGGCGATGATCACATGGCACTTGTTGAACCACAGTGGAAAATTGAAAACAGATCCAGAGACTTGCAGCAATGTACAATGAATAAATCTATTGTGCATAAAAGACAAATGAAGGCAATGCACCTTTGAAAAACCGAGGGAGCCGAAGAGGAAAGATACAGGATTTGATCTCATGGTACAAATCTTATTTATTAAATGCTGTTCAAAAGAAATGTCTCATAGAGACCCTGCAAAAAATACACAAAATACACAAAATGTGCTGACCTCCATGACCCTGCGCCCACATATAAAAAAAATGATCTGATTATATATCAATGTAAGTCAAGGACCATGAGTTTTGTCATGGTGAACTGTAATTTGTTAAAAAAAAAAAAATTATATGAAAACGATCAATCACAAGTGGTAACAGTAACACTATTACTTTTTTATTTATTAATGAATGACATTATACTTTTGATCCATTTATATGTTGTTGAATGTCCACGAAACATGTTCCTATTTTCACTTATGTTATAGTAGCTATAAACAGTTACGCCTCTCTTTTCTCTCTCTCTTAAAGTCAATAAGACAAAAAGACAAAATTGCATGCTGTCATGTTACGGAGAAACCAGGAATTGTGAGCTTTTCTGTCTGGAAGACTTTCCCATGGTGGAAAACTGACAGTTACAAAGCACTGACACTGGTGACTCCTTCCATAAATGTTAAATATCAGTATATTGACTATACAGTTTTCTTTGTTAAATAACAATACTTTTTTAAAAATCTGTTTATAATCAGTCTTAGATTATGTGAAACATAAACATTTGTTGTTACTATAGAAAGAATAACATATTAGAACAAGCGCATTAATATGAACCTGTGATTTGAGCTGTTGTTATAGAAAATTCAACAACTTCACCAATCAGAGTCAAGAATTCAATAGCGCTGTGGTAGAACATGAAATAACACATATGGAATAATGCAGTGACCATGAAAAGTGCTAAACAATCAAAACTATTTTATTTTAAGGAGGTTTAAAATTTTTAAACAGCTCAAGCTCCTCACTGCTTCCCCTAAGTTCTAAATAAAAAAACTACATATTTGAGGGCACAAATTAATTTTAAGTTAAAACAGCTTATTTATTTATTTTTTTTTTAAAAAGTTTGATTTAGAAATATATTTTTATAAGGGCATTAACTATACAATATTTAGATTTGTCTTAGACACAACTTTTTAAAAATAAGCCTTTCTCAAAATGAAAAATCTAAGAGCAGTGGAGTAGACAGCAATTAATTTCAGTGAGGATGAGGAAATGTGCTCAATAAAACCACCGGGTGATCTGTAAAATTAAATTGATAAGTGCGACGCGCTCATGCATTTTGAGTGGATGCCAGACAGCAGAAGCAGTGGTAGTTTTCAGAATTTGTCATTTAATTATTATTAAAGAATAAATTAGCTTAGTCAGTGCCACTGAAAACTTCTTACTCTCGCTCATGGGGAAAGTGTATTCACATAAAGGCATCCAGTCATGTATGCAAATGTGTTTTCAGTCTTTATTTAAAAGTCCTTTCCTTTTTTTTTTGTGAAACGTAATTCAAGGTGTCACTTTCTGCCCTCATTTCCTCTCGATCAGTTCCCCTGCCCGCCACCTTTCTTTGTCTGTGCTGTTGTTTGTGGTTCTTCAGAAAAGACTGCTGATTTAGAAAACATCTTCTATTTCAGTTTCTGACTTTTACACATACAGTATGTGACTGACCTTCCATTGCTAGTGTAGCTAGCTGACGAGCAGCTTTCAAACAAAATTTGGGATTTCACATAAGCATGTTAAGGTAAACGAGAATACAGCAGTCACTCAAAAAGAGTTGCAAGACGACCTGAAAGCAGCAGGAACAACAGTTACACGGAGAATAATCTGTTCAATAAACAACTGATGGACATGGCAGTGCAGAAACACAGAAAACACTAGAACGTCCTCTAAAGTATGGAAACACTTTACATTACACTACACTGTTGGCCCTGTGAAATAACTTTTGTTTTCATGTGACTAATATTTCGATTTGTAATTGTATATTTGTTGGAATGTGAGAAACACTGGAAGCACAACGTTCCTGCTTGAGTCATATGACTTAACCACCTTATATTCTTTTGAGTTGTCCTACATTATTCAGTTAGCACATTCGGTACTTGACAACTCAGTGGGTTGAAAATGACTGAACATATTCTCACATGAATGATTAGTAAATAAGACTAATTTTCCCACTTTAAACCACAACACGTGTCTCATGAAGCACATGCACTAAGCAGTGTTGGGCAGTAGCATAGCATTTCTTAGCATATGCAATATTTATATTTAATAAATGCTGTGTGTCAAGTCCTCAAGCTTTCGATTTACATCCAAGTCAATCCTAAAAAGAGTCCATTCACTGATTCCAGGCATTAAAAAAAACTAAGCCTCAACTCCGAAGGCATCAATTCCACACACCAAAAGTGATTTGCCTTGCCAACTAAACTATGAATAATTTATGGATTACTCAATAACAAACTGATCATTAGCTGTAGGCCCTGTCCAAATCCTGTATGCAAATTTGAAATAAATTTATTCCAAAGCTACATATTTGGGATAGTAATTGAAATTCATGTGATGTTTTTTTTTTTTCACACCAACTTAAGAAAGTTTAGCGCATTCACACAAGTCCACTGGTACACCAGTGCAGCAGTCTGATAAAATCCCAATATTACCAATAAACAGTGTTGTGCTTCATGTTCAGGCTTTATACTTTAATGCTTAATAGGATTTTACACCCAGCGACCTTGAGATTCAGAAACGAGAATCAAAAACATCTTACTATTCAAAGCCATATTCAAAATTCAATTTCATTTCATATGTCCCTCATTCCACATCTCCTGCTCATCCCCTGTGACCTTTACCATCTGCATATATTAGCCATGGTGCTGTTACGCTAATAGAAATGTACTTTTTGCTCCATTTGAAGTGAAAGCTAATCACAGATACATTAACTTGCAGCCAATCGTCTGGATTTTATCAAATAAAAAAATGTGGTAAGGCCATTTGTGTGAACAACACATTTCGATTTCAGCATAACAGGATCTTAGCATGAGGGAAGCAGACTAGCTGCTGATGCGTGCTACCTATTTGTGGCCGCTCGGATTTCATTAGCATTTCAAATGCATGTCTGCGTGTGGTTTGTATGAACAAAAGGTTCAAATAAAAACAACTGTTGAAAAGTTGAGCTTTGCTTACAGTGGCCACAAGCAGAAGCAGAAAAAAAAATGTGCAAAGAGTTCCCCGTACAGAGAGACTACATCCATTTTTCTGCTCTCTGGAGTGCTTTTATAAAGGTATTCTGATTAAAAGGAAAGACAGGAGTCCCTTCATATCTGAAACAATACAGGGTGTCCCAAAATCTCCATACATAGGGCAAATTAGCACTTGTTAGCAAAATATTTTCCAAAATACTTAGTTTATATTATATATATATATATATATATATATATATATATATATATATATATATATATATATATATTTTTTTTCAGACAGACTTTAAGAATGCCTTTGACAAAAGAAGAACATTCTCATTGAAATCATTCTCATGGCAGGATCAGGAAGCTGTCACAAGGTTGCGATGCACTTTAACAGGAAACATGGCAAGCACATCACACATGACACTGCTGTCAAATTTATTAACAAATTCAAAAAAGACTGGAAGTGTTGCGGACCAACCAAGAAGTGGACGTTCACTGACAACTGACGTGGTGCTGGCAAACATATTCCCCCATGCATGGAGACTTTTGGGAGACCCTGTTACAATGAAAAGCAATGGTGGAAAAAAAAAAACCCTATGAATAACAAGCTAAAAACGTAGCCGGAAACTTTAGCCATTACTCAGCTTGATTTGCTCAGAGCTTTGATTAGCCTTAGCATGGTAAAAGCTAGCGGACTCAAAACTGCCACTGGGCCTTTTGAAATCCAGAGAAAAGAGACGGCGAGAGTGGAGGAAAATGGTGCCAAGTTGAGAAATGAACGCAGGGAAAAAATTGCATCATGGAGACAAGTGTAAAGCCCCGGACGTTTTAGCGCAGCAGCACCTTATGTCACCGTGACGACCCCTCGCTGAGAGTCCACTAACTTCCCCTGCATGACTGGAAAGTCTATTTTGGAGGCTGAAGAACCGCCCTGAACTGTTCCTCTGTCATAGAACAGACTCACTGTCTTTTCACGGATTTGCCGCTGTTAATCTGAACATTTCTCAAGCTAACATTAAAGCTAATTTTTTTTTAATTTTCACAATTTTACATTGGGCTGTCATAACACATTCATAAGCATTGAATAAGCCTTTTACAAAGCATTGCTGGAGTACTTCCTCCTGAGATCAAATTGTAGCATGTGACTTTGTCATGACATAAGAGAGAAGCAACATCAATGATCATTATGAATGCTTCATGTCTTCATAACATTGTTATAAAGCACTATGGATTCATTCTACAAGGAAGAAGTCAAATGTCATTTGACATTCATTTCATTTCAATTCATTTCATTTTTGCATTTCTAACACTTTATGGAGCATTATGTATACCTTCTGCAACATCACACATTTATGAAGCCCACATGTCAGCTTTATGAATGATATTCATGTCCTTAAACTAAAGTGATTATTGATTTTGAATGTATAACACTGTTTTGCAGCACTATGTATACTAATTAACAACTTCACTAATTTAAGAAGCCCATATGTCAGCTCAATGAATGATTGATTTTCATGTCCTCTAACTAGCGAGGCAATTAATTTTACATTTATTACACTTTTATGAAGTATTGTGTACGCATTATAGCATTATGAAGTTCATATGTCAGACAAAAGACTGTAAATAATGTGATTAAATATTCCACATTTATAACACTGTTATGCAGTCTACATGTCAGCCAAATAATTGATTTTCACTTGGTCAGTGAAGCGGCAATCAATTTTGCATTTATAACACCGTTATATAGTATGCTGGCTAAATGAACAGGAATAAAATGGATACTTTGTAGATGATGTCTCAAAGTTGTATAAACGTCTTGTTAGTTTAAAAAAAACCCTAACTAATACCTTACAAAGATTTTTTTAAAAATCCACAGTAACTACCTGAACAGTGAGTCCATAACAACAGTCAAGTGTTAAAACCTCTGAGATCATCTTAGAATATGAACAGAAGCTGAATATAAATTCTCCAGCATTGCGTTATGAAAGATTTATGCAGGGCCTTTTTATAAATGTGTTATGAAGCTCAGCACAGGTTTTCCAAAAAATGTTACAGACGATCGCATTATTTTTTTATTAAGACGAGTCAAAATACATAGAAATCAACTACAGCTAGGTGTGAATCGAAGTGATTTAATTATTAACGTGCACTTCAGTGACTGAAAAAAAAAAAATACCAGAAAAAAAATTTATACCAGAATTTTTTTAAGAGCTAAAATTGATTTTTTCTTCATTCAAAATAATGAATTGAAGATCAAATCATTAAGAACAGTACTGATGTCCTGTTGGGGTAGTTCTGGACAAATTATGAAATCAAAGACCTTTGCATCCTACTGCATATATTCAAAAACGTTGAGCCTACAACGGATCTGATTGTTGTGCAACCTTGCAAAATTACTGTCCTTTTCATCAGCACCTCTTTTTTTTGCATTTAGAAATAAGCTCCATGTCTTCTCGCAGATGTAGGTCTCTCCGCTCTGAGGCACCCAATAAGCCTATTTTTCATGAAAGCATAAAAAAACCAGAAATGAATAATGCGCGAGATGAACTTTGATGAGCTCAAAAGAAATGAGTCATTTGGCGTATTTGGGATTTTTGGTATTTCGGTAACCTTAAGGATGAAGAAATATGGAGATACTCCAGAAATATAGTGACGCTAATTAGGGAAGAAAGGATGCTATATCTCGATAGGAAATCATCTAGCTATACCGGTTATTATTTTTAACTTTTCTTACCACTTAATTCCTAAGAAATGAAACAACATCCAACCACACCATCCTCGCGTTTTCCTATTCATACATGAGATCGGGGTGAAATGTGTTGCAAGATTGTTGAATTCTTGAACCTGATTAGTCAGAAGGTGTTGATTAATTTTCTATAACAGCAGCTCTGACAGTTCTTCTGGCTGTAATTCAAATCACAGATGCGCACGATCTAATACATTACTGTTTCCATAGTAACAGCTTACACAGGACTTGTATGGTGGACACTCATGAATGAATTTTAAACACGTGTAATTTTTGGTACAAAGTTTTCTACAAGGAGATGTTTATTCAATGTTTATCGAAGGAGTCTCCAGTGTCAAGGGTTTTTTTTTTTTTTTTGTCTTATTTACCTCAAGAGAGAGAGAGAAAAAACAAAGAGTCTGGTAAGGGAACGAAATTGTTTTTGCGAAGTTTCAAAACATTAAACGTAACAATAAATGCATAAAAAGTATATATCATTCTTTCATAAATAAAAAAATTCAAAGCACTGGCAAATTGCTGAGGTATAAGAGGAGCAAAGCACTTCAGGATGTGCTGTTACAGGAAAATAATCAACTCTGTGGTGGTAACAGTAACTCCACTTCATCACAACTCTCCATCATTGAATATTTTCCTATAACAACACGTTCCTGAAGGGTTTTATTCCTTGCACAGGCAAAAGTAAAAAGATCACATGCAGTTTTTTTTTTTTCACATTAAATATAAAAGAAATTTGAAGAAAAGCTTTCAAATAAATGCTTTTTTTTTTGTATTTAAGGACTTTTTCATCAACCACTCTCAGATTCTAATAGGAATCTAAATCTAGATATCTAATACATCTAAAATTTATCTGTCCAATAAAATAAAAAGTCACAAAAACTCTTCTTCTTTCACAGATTTTCGAATTCTATTGTATTTAACTTGGGCCCATTTCTTAAAGTTTAAGCAGGGGGTTCAAAAAGCTTTTGCACTGTACCAGATAAACTCAGAGAATATTGTCTTCATTGATTTAAAAATCTTTTCACAGTTTTGCCAACTAAATAATTTTATACTGTTTCGATATTGTTCTATGGCTTTTGCAACATGGTTTCCTGATTACAAATCAGGAATCAGTTCGTATGAAAAGTTACTAAGGTTAGGGCTGGAGTTAGCGTTCGTAACAGTATGTATGATATTTTCTCATTCTGATGAAAAGAAACAAAATCCAACCAAATCAGACTTACTCGTTAGTTCTCAGTCGACATAGAACGTGTTCGATGTTCGATGTTAAATGGTTCGCTCTAGCATTTAAAGATGCTTTTGCTAAAGTCAGCCCTGGTCTGATGTTAAATCTCATCTTTTCTAAAATATTTGTAAAAACAAGCTGATATCATGACATAGAGAATGCCGTGATGGTGATATCGGTGATTGTAGTTATCACACCGTGAGCGTTCCGACTAATCCTAATCGGACGTGTTCGTGCTTGGGACACTGTCAGTCTCACTGATTATCAGCGCTCTTAATGAGAGACTATCAGCAACACGAGAGTGTGACATTCAGTCCTGACCTCAATTAACAGAAGAATGTCAACAACGCACAAAATCTTTCAGCGTGCATTATTCAATTTGGACAGTCATTTCCTCAAGGGCCTGATAACAGTTGGCATTTCCTTGCGTCAAGGCACAAAGATCTGATGACATTCCATATTCGACCTCCATATTCTTTTTTTTTTTTTTTTTAATAATTTCCTCATCTTGAGCTCATCGTTGGGTTGAAAGTTACCATAGGAACACCTGTTTCCAGAGTAATGGGGAGACGAAGGGGAAAAAATCTCATTTGGAGTCCTTGGTAATGCCACTCGGCTTCGATGAAAAATCTCCAGGATGTTAACAATTAGAGTGTAATTGATTTGAGCACAAGGACTTCTAATATTCTGTGGTCTCTCATAAAACGAGGTATTTTCAGGTTGGAAGGCAGATATGGTGATATGTGTATCCTTTAAACACACACATTATGATGTTCTGGACACAACATACACATTTTAATTAATCTGCATTTACTTACACGGCGTGTTCCCCAGACGCTTGATAACATCACACATTAACACTCATCACCATAAACTCCTCTGTACTGAAGACTTTCCAGTGGTGGATATGTAATTATTATTTTTTTGTATTTTACAATTTTTAAAAACTATTATTCTAACTATTACAAAACGGTGACACTGGAGACTCCTTCCATAAATGTTAAATTAAAATCTCCTTGCAGAAAACTGCACCATATCAATGATTATACTTTTTTTTTTTAATTTTATGTGGAGATTTCCTCATACAAGTCCATGTGAATGAGCTGAAAAATGCATTAAAATGAGCCCATTAATAAAAAAAAAAATCCAGTGATAATTATATTACTATATTCATTGTTTCTATATTTATTGTGTGTAATATAATAATAAAAAAACAATCAGTGAATTTAATTAAATATCATTTAAAAACTTCCTTAGGAATTAGGAAACATAATGGACAAAAATAAAACCTTGATGACACGTAATGATTGAAGTTTTCCACTGAAACAACTTTTGCTTCCTCTTAAAAATACCTTCATAAGACCTTTTTAATGCGCATAAATGTGTAAACATTATTGAAATTCCAATGTACATTTTAAAAAAATACAAGAAAAGCATCCTCCTTGAAAAAAAGGTCTACAAGGACTCTTTCCGTCAAACCAAGTATGAGGGTTAACACACAAGAGATGGGTTTTGACCTAACAAACTAGAAAAAAAAAACATGATTCATATAGAAAAATAATAAAATTAATCATACGAAAATACAATTAAGCACAATCAGGTTGGTAATAAATATAGTGTGTAAGCATCTGGAATAGTTGTAAACGTGAAAGTAATTAAAAATAAGCACAATGGGGCTCTTGTGAAGATTGATGGTATCATGAAATTTGATAAGTACCAGTGGTCAGGGTGTGGCGTGATCCAAGATCCTCTAAAGGTTGTTAGACATTCACCCCCCTAACATGGATGCCTCTGCCAGGAGGTTAAGATTTGTCCAGTGGAGAATTCAACAAGATAAAACTACCAGGGCTTAAGCCCTGAATGTTTTCAGTAAAACCCTGAATGTTTTTATTATCGTGGCTTGTACTCATCACTGAGTTCTTAAGAAAAATACAAATAAAACAGCATCTGCCAGGTTCAACACTTGAACGGAAAGATGCAGCTTGTTCAGGTATCTGTAACATACTGTTTAACTTATTGAATGTATTGTAATTCAGCTATAACACCCGATCCCGCTATCTGGTAAATAAGGCTAAATATTCGTCCCTGAACAGCTCTGTCACCATTAAGGAGTGCACATGTTAAACTTTACCTGTGCTGTTCCTTTTGTTTGTAACTCTAACATCTAGTAATGTCTGGTATTCTCACTTTGTGGTCATGCATTTGATTTGTCGATGAGTACGGTAATTTGTGGATGTTCTGTGGGCAGGTTCCTAATTAGACAAGCAATAACAGCCTGGTGTCATGGCTCTGGACAAATTATAATAGCAGTGAGCAGTATTAAGGATGACTTTCAGGCGAATGTCTATAGTGGTAGAATAAAGCAGGTAGATGTGAAAAGTTTTCAATTCAACTCAGGCCAGTGTGACATTTTTAATTTTAATAAGCAATAATGAAAGATTTACCTCTTTTAAAAATGAAGATGCTTTGCCCAGGTAATTTTCAAACACATATTTTAAAGTGTATTCCGTGGATTATGACGCATACATGGATGTCTCTGGGCTAAGCCCTGGATATACGCTGACCCTAGAACCACCCATGCATTCGATACAGAAATAGCTGTGGAACATAAAATCAGTTTTGCAACAATCCTGTGCTTAAAGAGGACCAAGATGCTGTCCAACCAACGAGACCAGACGTAGTCGCCAAAATCCGAAAAGTGCCTAAAAGAGGTGCCAATAATTTTGAAACCATCACTTGAACTATTCCAAATGTTATTTAATTTGCATATTTATTTTTGCCCATTTTTATAAAGAGTGCCAATAATTTTACACTTGACTGTATCGTTTGATCGCAGTGAAGAGTAGTTTGGACGTGGATTTAAACAATCCATCGTGATTTATGTACAAAAAAGACAAAATGCTGGCACACGGGAGCACGGAGGGACTGAACCATTACAGCTGGCAGCGGCTCAGACACTCAGTGTGGTGCTGTCAGTGATGAGGAGCATGCATTTTACTACAGAACAACTCAGGAAGGAAATCATCCAACACCATCCAAGTGTGGCCAAATAAAAAAGGAAGGTTTGTATGCGGCGCGAGTAATATGAAGGATCAAAGAAGCAGTGTGGTGCAAAAGTCAGACATTCAGGCACTGCATTTGTACACATCAATAACGCTGTATGGAAAAACCACACACTTGCATGCAAATACACACACTAAATGCTAACTTCAGTGCAAATGGTCAGCCCTTGAAGTTGCGGCTTGCGTCAGCCTAAACTTTTTTTGCGTGAAGGCAGCTCTTTGGTCCTATCTGTGAGGAAATCATTTTTCTTTCAAATTTACAAATAAGCATTTAATCAGTTCCTCAAGGAAAACATCCTTTCCACCTCCGAGGTTCTTTCTTTCACTTATTGGCCATATAAACAGTATATGCAGTTCAGGATCAGGATGGATCTTTGCCTTATACACAGCCTGCTGTGCGAGTGGGCCACATCAAGATCACCTTCAGCAACACAATAACAAGCTAATAACAACTCCCTAAAATAAATATCCATCATGTCTCTTCAAAACAGCGTTTATTTCTGCAGTAAGGGAACGCATTATTAAAAGCGCATTGAAACGTAATTAGCCTGCAGCCTTATAAGAAGCTTCTCAAGAAGAATTGATGCGGCAAAAAAAACCTCCATGGACAGCATATGGAACTTTACAGCATTAAATTAAAAAGGAAAGAGTAATATTAAAACAGGGAAGTTAATACTAAAACAAGCTTTAAGAAGAACGGGAGAAGGCGATCCGACAACACAAAGCATAAAACAACAATACTGGCATGAACGTTCGGTTCTTTTTGAGAAATCTGTTCATGTTTACATTTACACCCAAATCTTAACATCTTTCTAGATGTTGCACAATCATAGATCAGCATGCTCACTGCCCCATTTACCTCCATAGAGTTGTTATTGTACCTAGTAGCAAAAAATAAGAACTGCTACAAGAGCTAATAGAGGCCCAGTGGGGCAGGAATCACTCTGCCCCATGCTCTGGGGAGGAGCAGAGGACAGGACAGGGCAGTTATTGACAGGGTTGCCAAGGTTGTGTTTTTTTTGTTTTTTTTTTACACCAAATTGGGCTAGTTTAAAAATGCTCGGTGGCTACCAAGATTTTGTTTTACAGCAAATAACTGGAATAAAATCTAATAAATTTCCACAAACAAAGGCAAAGTGTAAGTACAGACAGTGTTTTCTATCTCTCTGTTGTAACATAAACTATATGGCCAAAAGTTTGTGGACAAGTATATGGATGCCTGACCATCACACCCATATGTGGTTCTTCCCCAAACTGTTGCCACAAATTTGAAAGCACACAATTGTATAGAATGTCTTTGTATGCTGTAGCATTACGAACAACTCGAGTGTCCTGCACAGAGCCCTGACCTCAACCCCTCTGAAAACCCTTGGGATGAACTGGAACATCGACTGCACCCCAGACCTCCTCACCCAACATCGGCGCCTGACCTCACTAATGCTCTCGTGGCTGAATGAACACAAATCCCCACAGCCAAAATCTAGCGGAAAGCCTTCCCAGAAGAGTGGAGGTTAATATAGCAGCAAATGGGGATTAAATCTGGAATGCGATGTTCAACCAGCATATACGGATCTGATGGTCAGGTGTCCACAAACTTTTGGCCAGATTGTGTATATTGCAAATCAATAGAACATCAGCTTATATCTGTCAAATAGCAAGAATTTTTAAATAAATTGTTGGTCACTCAGTATTTTAACGGAATTTACAATGCATGGAGCTGTGAATGAAGACTTTATGAAGACGAACATTTGATATAAATGGTGGAACTCTGAAGGTTCAATATTCTTTAGGGGTGTCATTATTTTCTCCACAGACGTTTCATGAGTGGAACTGAGTGAAACTGTATTACTGTATGAAATTAGTATAATTTTGCCAGTAAATCTGGAATTAACTGTATATTCATCACTTTTACATGAAATATTAAAAAAAGAGAACTTAAACACAAATATTTTTGGCTGATAAAATTTTCCTCAAAGCTTTTTTTTCTAATCTTACTCCGGTAAATAATTTATGTGTTGCATTTGTAGCTTAGATCTAATATGCATTCCACTAATGAGCGTGTAGTTCGAGCGAGGAATATAAGTCTGGATCCACGGGTCCTTTAGGGTTTAAGGCATTAAAAACAAAATTCACTGATCTTAGTCCAAAAAATAAGGTTTAGTGTGCAGATAACTTGAGACAAACATCACACTGGAATATTTTTTTTTTTTTTTTACATTTTTTTGTCACTCTCTGCTTGGCGTCAGTCGACAGCTTGGAAGTTCATATCACCTACTCCAAAGATTTATGAAGGGACTCAAACAAAATCACTCTAGTGGAAGCCCTTTCATTGGCTATTTGTTAGATCTATTTTTTTCATTGTTATATATTGTTATATACAGCATGCTATTACGTGTTTTAATCACCTTATAACACAGAAATTTGTGAGTACAATTATGTTTTTTTTTAAATTACTTATAGAATGACAGCTTCTATTTTTTTATCTGCTTAAAATGATGTTTAATGTTACATTTAGTATAGTTACATTTAATGCTACATGTTATGGAACGTCCACGAAACGTTATTGCTTACATTACAGCAGCTATAAATAGTCGTTCCCTCCCTTTTTCTCTCTTGAATTGAATAAGATTATACCTTAACATATATAACATTATACCACAACACGGTTGAATGCTCGAATCTGACTGGTCAGAAGGTGTGTGTTATTTTTGTATAACAGCACAGGTAGTTCTGGCTGTAACATGAGGGTTAATATTAACGTACTTGTTCTAATACGTTATTGTTTCTATAGTAACAGCTCATACATGGCAGACGAACATAAACTAAGACTAATAATAAACGGATTTAAACATGGGTTGCTCTTTAACAAAGTAATTCTTATAATATTTGATGTGGTGATGTTTTTTTTGTTAACATTAAACCTAATTATAAAACGTTAAAATGCTCCATCCATCCAGAAGACTTTCCAATGTCAGAAAACCAAAAGTTGCTGCTTTACTCTTAGAACCAAGCACTGATACTGGAGACTCCTTCCATTCTAGAACCTTCTGACCAATGAAAAATGAGAATTCACCAGTGCTATAGATAGATAGATGGATAGATAGATGATGTGAGTGATGTGTGTGTATGTATATATCCCTGTGAGAAAGGTAGTTTTGTTAACCATCCCAAACCAAAAGAACCCAAAAAATGTAGCTAGGGTGCTAATTAAGTACAGCAAAATGTGTGCTAATCCCAGCTAGCTCGCTGTTAGCACTGTTAGCTGTTACCTTAGTGATTAATAATTGTTATAGTAACATTATATTTTATACTTCATATAAAAGTTTGACCACTGTTGACAACATAATGATGTAAACAGAGACTCAGACACTGAAATCCCACTTCAGTCAGCCTGCGACAAATGTTGGCTAATTAATTTACTAGCAGTTGACTAGGCTGCTAGCTAAGTTAGCTGATGTTAGCAATATTAGGTTATTTGAAGTGGCAGACAGACATGACAGCCATCTGCCTAATTTATGAATATTCATGTGTACTCATAGATCCTCGGACATTTAATGACAGTAAAATAAGACTTTTGTAGCAGTTAGTAGATCATTTTAAAGTTTTACATTTTAATTACATCTTTAGCAGAACTTTTTATGATGATTTGTCGTCATATGTCTCTCCAGAAAACCTGTCCACGACTTTTCAAACATACAGCTTTCCTTTTTATTTGTAACCTGGGCTTTCTCTTTCATCATGCAACGAAGTCTTTATAATTCTGCTTTTGGCGAAACGCACCTGCTCTGTGGGAGCTGTGCGTGATTGCCACGACAGTTATCTTCAGAGTTATATGATTTTCTGTATGAACCTTTCAAACACTTTACTTCTGGCTTTTATCGGTTGTTGTTTCTAAGCCTACCTTGTCTTTGCTATTTGTTAAATCCACTGGAGAATTTCCTTTTTCCTTCTACTTTAAAGAAAATGCAAGTTGCTGATTTTAAGTCCATCATCACCTATTATTCTACTCTATTTACAGAACTATATATATATATATATATATATATATATATATATATATATATATATATATATATATAAACATCTTACATAGGGACTTGGGACATGGTGGACACTCCGCATAATCTAAGCCTAATTAAACAGATTCATTTGATATAACAAAGAACAAATGATTATTGTTGATATAGTGAAGGTTTCTGTAAGGTTTTGTTTATTTATGGAAGTGTCAGTAAAGCTGTAACTTTAAGTTTTCTGCCATGTTGAAGTCTTCAGGACAAAAAACTTTGCGTTTTGTGGTTGCGCTTGAAAGAAAGTGAGGGAACAAGCGTTGATAGCTGCTATAATGTAAGTGATAACAGGAACTAACTCGGTTTGTGGGCATTCTACAAAGTTAAGTGTATCTATAAATGGATAAAAAGTATGACAAAAATTTTAATAGTTGACAAATTGCTGTGGTATAAGAGGAATGAAATGTTTCAGGATGTGCTGTTATAGGAAACTAATGAACTTTGGGGTTGTAACAGTAACTCCACTTCATCACACCACCCTGTCATTGATTATTTTCTTTAATTGCACGTCCCCAAGATTCCTTAAGCATGTTTTTTATGAAAATTTGGGTAAATGTGATGGGATCTAATAAGTCAATCACATAAACATTATACTTTATAAGGAAACAGTTATGTTTGTAGTGCAAGTGGTAAGTCATGCAGTCTATGATGCTGAGGTGTTATTTGGTTATCTTTGTATATCAGAGATTCCATGTGATACTGTAAGCACAGCAGTGGGAATGTTTGCACACTCAGAAGTAAGTCAGTGGAGCAGGCATACAAACTCACGTCTCCCCTGTGAACTTCGCTGCTATTCACAGACAACAAGTGTGTCTCCTGTCCTGTGCAACATTACAGGAAGCGGATCACTGCTGTAGGTCTTATGAACAGAGGGACAGGGCTTCATCTGCTATTAACAGCTGATATTAACTGCTATCAACTGTTATGTAGGGATGCCAATAATTCTGACAGCAATAAATTTCACAATAATCACTTTCTGTTTTACATTAAACATCACCAGATGTTTACTTTTGAAATATGTTGCATTGCATGTTGACTCATTTTCATGAAGAGTGCCAATAATTATAGAGTTAACGAAGTTTGTGGTGGACTCACAATATAGCTACAAATTTTCTTTCTTTCTTTCTTTCTTTCTTTCACTTCCTCTCTGTTGCTCATTTTCATCTTTATTTGTTTGTATGTTTATTTCCTTTCCTTATTTTCATCTTTTTATTTTTTTTTAATTTCATCCAATTTCCTTTCTCATTTTTTGTCTGTTTCTTTCTTTCTTTCTTTCCTTCTTTCTTTCTTTCTTTCTTTCTTCATATGTTTGTTTCCCTGTTACTTCCATTTCTTCCTTCCTTCCTTCCATCCTTCTGGGGTGAGCGGGGCAAGCAGGGCGAGCGGGTTTGGGCAGGGCGAGTGGGATGAGAAGGGCGAGTGGGGTAAACACAGAGGCGGGTGACGAACAGAGGGAGCGGGGTGACGAACAGAGAGCGCAAGGTAAACAGAGAAAGCGGGATGAACAGAGAAAGCAGGGTAAACAGAGAGAGCAGGACGAACTGAGAGAGCAGGGTGATGAACAGAGAGACCAGGACGAACAGAGAGAGCGAGGTGATGAACAGAGTGAGCGGGGTAAACACCGAGAGGAGAGCAGGGTAAATCGAGAGAGCGGGGTAAATAGAGACAGAGAGCGGGGTAAATAGAGAGAGCGAGGTGATGAACAGAGAGAGCGGGGTGAATAGAGAGAGCGGGGTGAATAGAGAGAGAGAGTGGGGTAAAGAGAGAGAGCGGGGTAAACACAGACAGCAGGGTGAGCAGAGTGAGCATGTGCTCATAACAGACTGTTCTCTCTGAGTGCCTCAGTGGGCCAGAGATCATGACTCACGGCGTGGCAGGTGTCTGTCCATTTACCTGTTGATTGGTCTGATGCCTCCGCAGAAGGAGGTGGTGTTTATGTGGCCAGATTTAGAAAAGCAATCTGGCCGAGAGGACGGCTCTCCGCTTCACAGTAAACCCTGGTTAATGCCTGACAAATAGAACGGGCCGAGACACGGAATCGAGGATGACATTTACACACAGAGGAGCGAGTCGTTTAGACGAGTGACGAGACCGAGTTTGTCCTTCACACAAGCGTTGCTTGTTAGGTCTGTGCATGAATCTGACTTGGAAAGAATGATGATGTACTGCAGAAGAAAAGAATAGAGTGATGATGTACTACAGAAGAATAGAATAGAGTGATGATGTACTGTAGAAGAAAAGAATAGAGTGATGTACTGTAGAAGAAAAGAACAGAGTGATGTACTGTAGAAGAAAAGAATAGCGTGATGTACTGTAGAAGAAAAGAACAGAGTGATGTACTGTAGAAGAAAAGAATAGAGTGATGTACTGTAGAAGAAAAGAACAGAGTGATGTACTGTAGAAGAAAAGAATAGCGTGATGTACTGTAGAAGAAAAGAACAGAGTGATGTACTGTAGAAGAAAAGAATAGAGTGATGTACTGTAGAAGAAAAGAACAGAGTGATGTACTGTAGAAGAAAAG
>CM075022.1:17141802-17181180 GCA_037576675.1 Pangasius sanitwongsei
TAGAAGAATAGAATAGAGTGATAATGTACTGTAGAAGAATAGAGTGATGTACTGTAGAAGAATAGAATAGAGTGATGATGTACTGTAGAAGAATAGAATAGAGAGATGATGCACTGTAGAAGAATAGAGTGATGTACTGTAGAAGAATAGAATAGAGTGATAATGTACTGTAGAAGAATAGAGTGATGTACTGTAGAAGAATAGAATAGAGTGATGATGTACTGTAGAAGAATAGAATAGAGAGATGATGCACTGTAGAAGAATAGAGTGATGTACTGTAGAAGAATAGAATAGAGTGATAATGTACTGTAGAAGAATAGAGTGATGTACTGTAGAAGAATAGAATAGAGTGATGTACTGTAGAAGAACAGAATAGAGTGATGTATTGTTAAAAAACTGTTATTATTATTTATGCAGTTTCACATCTATTCCAAATTTTATTTTTTTCCTTCCTTCCTTCTTTCTCTTATTTTCCTCACTTCCGTATTTATTCGTTTGCTTGTTTTCTTTATTTCATTAGGTACATATTATGTTCATTATAGAATTCTTTCTTTTCTTATTTCCTTTCTTTCTTTCTTGTTTATTTTTTCTGTTTATGTGTTTATTTATATAATTACTTTCCTTTCTTATTTCCTCCCTTAATCTTCCTTCCTTCCTTTTCATTCTTTTTTGTGATGTTTGTTTCTGTGTATTTTTATTTATTTATTTATTCTATACTATTCTACACTATACTCAGCTATACTTTCTTTCTCTCTCTCTCTCTCTCTCTCTCTCTCAGTCTGTTCGATCTGCAGATGTCTATCATTGCCTGTGTGTACTGTAGAGCTCTGCAGATGAAAGAAATCTGCACAGTGCTGTGTTTCCTTAAAGACTCAACAACCGGACGATGTTTCATATCTCAAACTGATCTACTTCATCTACCCTGGGCTTCCTGCCAGTAGAGGAGTCTCTCTCTCGCTCTCTCACACACACACACACATACACACACACACACACACACACACACACACACTATTTAACAGCTACAAACCCTGAAACGTTTCCTATTATGGCTGGTTTGGAAGAATTGGAAATATTATGACGGTCTGGATTGGTTTGACTTTTGAAAAATTGCATGTTTGCGTAGCGCACTCTGGATGCGAGGCGAAGCTGGAGAGCTGATGGATGGCACAGATGGATGTCTGGTGTTTGGTGAATGGTGAAGGCCAAAGAGAGATCTGGGAGTTTTTCTTCCAAGCCTCCCACAGACAGCCTCGTCTAACCGGGTTACACGCCAGGCTTCTGGAGTTGTTCTGTGATACAATTAAAACAGACCAAACTGGTGTGGGAGAAAGGGGCGGGGTGGGTAGGGGGGGGGGAGTCGCAATAATTTGGAGCAATAAAACACTAGTTGACCAGGGACTCAGTGCACACGTTCATATTTCCGTATCAAGTCTTTTGCTAGTTTGTTCCCCCTCGAGGATTTTTTTCGACTTTGACAAATTTGGACGTGAGTGTGTCCCGTCAGTTCAATCATCAGTTTGATTGAATTTAGTCATCTGCATAAACAGGCCGTGATTAACAGCTGTAATTGCCTGCAAATGTCAGCTCGCTGTCCTCGCTCCGTTGTTTTCATCAATCACGCTCTCCAGACGCCGCTGATCATTCTACCTGATTAGCATCCGCTAGTTAAGAATGATGGCCGCTATCATCACCATAATGGACCACAGTGTGATTCCTCATGGAGACTGTGCAGGAATGGAGGAAGGTAAAGTGGGACTGATCGCATTCTGAGCAGTTTGGGTACGACATGGTAGGACACGTTTCCTCAGACCAATCGTATGCCCCGCACAGTGCGACTTTTCTTCCGTCTCCCCTCTCGCAACTTTACTTCCTACCTGCAATTACTTCTCATGTCCTCCTTGACTGGAAAAAAAAAAATGGAAGAAAACCTTATAACCATGGTTTCGTCTTATCTTGTGATATATGACCTCAGGAGCTGGTGATGTAGCGCCCCCTCAGGTGTGCAATGACGTTACATTTCTGAGGCGTTTTTATCTCAGCGATGTCAACAGGAGCGTCACATCGTTACCAGTGTCTTTTACTTTATCGTTGTTTACTTGTTTAAGTTGTTTCAGATGCTGTAACACGTTATAGAATTTGCAGTTTTGTTTGTTTGTTTGTTTGTTTGTTTTCTTCACATCACCCGAATGCCATACCTGTCGTTCAGTGTGTTTATTGTATTGAGTGATGCTGGTTTTACACTTACACAAAAACAAAACAATTTAAAACATTTATTTATTTATTAGTGTTTTCCCATGCTTTCTTTCCTCCCTTGCGTACTCCCTCCCTTCATTTTTTTCCTATTATTTATTTATGTATACTTCATTATTCTTTCTTTCCTTCTCACACATGTTAAACCACTAGACGCAGCTCATGGTTTTATGCCCTTAAATATGTAAATATCACGAAATTGTACATGACAGTTGTTCTGACAGACTTAATAGAATTTATTTTTTTTTTAATGATGGATAAAAATGATGACAAATTATGGCATAAATCACTGCAAAAGAAGAGTATGTGGTTTAACCTCTAAGAATATTATAATGCAAGGTGTGGAGAATAAAAAAAATTGTGATGCTTTAAAAAGTATGAACGAGTCTAGATCTGAATGAATCATGAGATATTGTAAATGAAGTAAGTGCACTGAGACAAAATCTCTAGAAAGCATTGTTGTGCCAGTGTGAAAATCAGTCATTCACCAATAACAATCGACATATTTCATATTCAGAAATAACCTTAGTGTTAAAGTAGTGATTTTTGTTCATGGCCTTCATATTCAGGAAAATGCCACTTCCTAGGAGATTTGTTAATACTTTATGAAAATCCCAGATGATCTTTAGAGTCCTTGACATGATCACTGGATCTCCTTCTCCTTCATATCTATTAATCTTTAACAGAAACCAGCCGAGATTACGACTGTACACCTGTCACATCTCACCAAACACCAATAAGGTTTAAAACACAAAGGCATTGCTGCAGGTTAATTTATTAACAGTCGACAGGTTCTTAAAAGAATTATTAGGTGCTGCAACACTGAGGCTTTGAAGAACACGCCTGGTGCCGGCTGACACAAAGCATAATTTGTGGTGCACATTTATTACTGGACCTATGAATTTTAATGAGTGAGCACAAGGCGCTCGAGTGTGTCGGCCTGCAAAATAATGGCAAGCTGCCTGCTTCTTTCTTTGCTGACTCCAACCTGAGGTGTGTTTGTTTGTTTGTTTGATCAATTGATTTCTCGAAGGTCTTACAGTGTAATAATAATGCAGCTTAACATTTGAATAGAGCAACACTAATGATCTCATTCTTAAACCGTGTCTCAGGAAGTCCACCGCCAAGGGAGGAACTGTAATTTGGGCTATGTTTATGCACTTTTATGTCTACTAAGGGAAGAATATAAATTGCTATTTGAGGCAGGTATTAGTCGCACAGGATGACTTATGAATTCATACTCAAGCATGACAGTAATAGAGCCACGTCCACTGAGCTATAAACAAACGCACAGGCTTGCAGTGTGATGCATGAATTCAACAAGTGCGTCCTATAAAGGCTTTCTTCCACCTCCTGCCCTTTCAAACAAAGAGGAAGCACTGGCCAAATACACAACACCAAATCAGAAAACATAACAATCAAACCAGAAACACAACAGAAAAAAACAAACCCAGCAAAAAACACAACAGCAAATCAGATGACGTAAAACCAAAACAGCACATTCAGAAACACAACAGCAAATCAGATAACACACAAAAAAAAAATTAGAAAACAAAACAGGACACTCAGAAACACATCAGAAAAACAAAACCAAAAACAACACAACAGCAAATTCAAAACACAGCCACAAACCCAAAAACACAATGGCAAAAAACAAACACACAAATAAAAAATAAATCAATAAATCAGAAACAGCAAAGTAAAACAAAACAAAACAAAAACAACAAATCAGAAAACACAACAAAACCAAAAACACAACAGCAAAACAAAACAAAACAACAAAAAAAAAAAACACAACAGCAAAACCATAAAACACATGAATTCATAATCACAAAATAAAAAATAAAAACACGGCTGCAAAACAAAAAATATGACGGCAAATCAGAAAACACAAACACAAAACAAAACAGAAAAAAGAGACAATAGCAAAATTTTTGATTTGCTGTTGTGTTTTTAGTTTTGTTGTTGTGATTTCTGATTTGCTGTTGTGTATTTGGTTTTTGTTGTGATTACTGATTTGCTGTTGTGCTTTTAGTTTTGTTGATGTGATTTTTGATTTGCTCTTGTGTTTTTAATTTTGCTGTTGTGATTTCTGATTTGCTGGTCTGATTTTGGTTTTGTTGTTTGATTTTATTGCTGTGTTTCTGAATTTGCTGTTGTTTTTTGGTTTGGTTGTTGTGATAACTAATTTGCTGTTGTGTTTTTAGATTTATCGATGTGATGTTTGATTTGCTGTTGTATTTTTTAGCTTTGTTGTTTTGATATCTGATTTGCTGTTGTGTTTTTAGTTTTGTTGTGATTTCTGATTTGCTGGTCTGATTTTGGTTTTGCTGTTTGATTTTGTTGCTGTGTTTCTGAATTTGCTGTTGTGTTTCCACATTTTCTGTTGTTATTTTGGCTTTGCTGTTGTTATTTCCGATTTGCTGTTCTGATTTTGGTTTGCTGTTGTGTTTTTAGTTTGCTGTTCTGTGTTTAGTTTTGCTATTGTTTTCCAGATGTGCTGTTGTGTTTTTGTTTTTTTCTGTTTTGTTTCTGTTTTTGCTTTTGTTTTTAGGAATTCACTGTCATGTTTTTAGATAAGATAAGATGTATCTTTATTGATTCCCCCATAAGGGAAATTCATGTTGACACAGCAGCACAAGTAGAAAGAGTAACATCAAAGAAAAGAAAATAATTTCCATAAATACCTATACAATAGAAATACTAGAAATAATGGAAACAACAGAACAATTTGGTTCTGTTGTATTTTTCATGTGCACTTATACAATACTGTTTACAGCACACTATAGCTGTAATGAAGCTCTAATTACACTGTTACAGTCAATAAAACAACAAACGAGTCCCTGATCATTTGGGACAAGGCTTCACCTGGGTGAGACCTGCAAAGTTATGAAGTTATTAAACCAAATCTGTAGAAGCAAAAATAAACGCTGTGTATTAAGGTGAATTTAGTTGAACGATCCTACTGAGAGACATCATACTGAAATGTTCGTTATCTCTGCATGTAATGTTTTTGTTTTTGTTAAATATACACTTGTTACACGCATCATTCAATCAGCATAAAATGAGCACAAAGAACCACTTTCAGTGGCATCATGAGAGCTGTAGATGAAATGATCTGAGAAAATATCCTGAACTTTGCACAATTCTCGTCTGTAACCAATAGGGATATGCATTTTCATGTGATGTAACCCCCCCGTAAGACAATCCCATTCAAATATCCCCAATTCCACCATCACACATTTTCACAGCCAAATTATCCTCATCTTGCTATAAAGCGTTTTCCATGCTGGGAAATTACACTGGTGCTTTGTAGCTCCCAGAAATACAAATGTGAGCCAAATAAGCTGGGGCTATAGACCATTTCAACACGGGTGGGCCAAGCTGGGGGGCTGTTCATGTCATGTTCCCACCATGATGCGTTTTCTGGTCTAGCTAGCTCGCCAAACTAGCTAATGATATACACAACATTATAGTGCACAGCTGTGATATTTACGATTGGGATAGAATTACACAACTAAAGTAACACGCTCACATAAACAAGATTTTTTTTTTTCTCTATAATATAGTCACGGACAATTCCCAGGCATCTCTCTCCGATCAGCTTCCACCCGGTGGGGGGTGGGGGGGTGGGGTGTGTGTGTGTTATGAAGGCTAACACATGCTTCCTCTGAGATATATCTAGCAAAGGCAACTAAATCTTTTCAAACTGCTGCTCATGCTGCATCACAGGGCAGCGCAACACACTCAGAGGAAAGCGCTATCTGTCCTCTTCCGCATATATGAGCTCACAGATATCCATGATTGACTAGTGTTGCTGTGACACGCAAAGGAGAGAAAGTATGTCATCCTTCCCACCCTGAGAGCACAGCCAATTTTCCTTGGCTGTTGCACTGTCATACTCACAACAAACAACTGTGGCGTTGGATATTTTCCTAGTGTCAATTGCACTATGTTCTACTTTCTTCCAACTTAGCTAAGTGTAAAAAAAAGCCTTTTGTCTACCACATTAAGGGGTCCAATTTATTTTTTATTTCCTTTTGAGTTCTGTTTTTCCGCTGTATGATCACAAAAATTAATTAGGCTATATGCGAAATAATTATTGCAGATTCGTTCCCTCTTGTCATTCCCCAGAACCACCTATGAGACAAAGACAAAAATTGAGTTTTGGCCAAATTTTTCCATCAGATAATCAGATACCATCAAAATGCCTAAATGCCTAAATAAATTCATCCATAATGCATACTGTATATCCTCTGACTAATTTCTTCAAACATTACTTTATTTATTTGTTTGTTCGTCTGTTTGAAACTATACATCACAATATAGTTAGGTGATAAATAGCAACAATTAATTCGGACCCACCCACTTATCTTTGTCCACTTTCACTATGCTGCATTTCTTTAAACGTAACCAAAGCACGAATGATAAACGAGAAAGATGTTTGAGGCTCAGATCACATTCTGATTGTAGCTATTGATAAAGTCATCTTACAAACCAAAGAAAGTAAGCAAACATTAACTAAAGTTGAAGAAATCACAGCTAAAAGGTCTAAAAACCTTTCCTAAAAAAAAGACAATAAATTGGGTGTTTTCTGCTTGGAACATTTACAAAACTTTAAGTAAATAAGAAAATCAAATTTAAGAAACTGTAAATATATTTCACCAAAATGACATGGAAAAGTTTGTATTTACTTTATAATCTTGTCTAGGCTATAAATCATGTTGGGTAAGGAGCTGGCTGAAAAAAAAAAAAACATTCAGTCTGACTAAAGATGTGTAAAACGTTGCTTGCTAAGTGTGATTTCCTCACACGGCAAAGTTCATTGATTTTGAGACTTTATCTAGTAAATCATTTGAATAAATCCACAACAACAACAACAACAACAAAAATCGGTAAAAAGGATGTAGATGCGAAGTTGCAGACTGTGACTATGCTCAATTTCTTAGCATAGTCAGTACTTGTTATAATCATTTTTTGTCAATTTTCTTGACCTTTGCCAATACTTTATGGGTTAAATGTATAATGCATTACTTCATCATTAGATTTTTAGATAACTAAAAAGAAAATGCAAGTACTTAACTTAAAATGTTTTGTGGAAGCTGGAATTTCACCCTCTATTTTTTAATTTCTACTTTTAATCAAACAAAGATTTTTTTATAATGATAATAAAACTAATTGGAGCTCCTGGGGTTAATTTTCATAGGGGGCCATATAAAAGATAATCTGATTTTACTGAACTATTAAAGCAATATAACTGCAATAAAATGCTAAAAGTTTCAGTTCTATAGTGCTTTAGTTTTTCTTTTATGACTTGAGGTCAGAAAAGATCTACACAACAAAGTCAAGAAGTGATACTGGAGGATTTCCGACACGTCTGCAATTATATTTCAATGGGTTTAAGCAGTAAAGGAAGCCCTGACACAACTGAGTAAGATTCCACAGCTATCATTAGAAAGCGCACCGTTAATGGAGCTCGTGTTGGCAAATTGTCTCCAAGTTCTCACACAGATAAGAAGGATATCTTTAATTTCCGACACAGCTTGCTCATTTGAGCTACAACCCTGTAGGGTGCTAAAATGCGCCATTAATTCTATTTGAGGCAGTGTTAGTGCTGAGGATTAGCTCGTTTGTACAAGCCACTACCAGTTGATTTATGTCTGTAAAGGCACCTTGTGCTTACTAAAAAAAAAAAAAAAGCAAAAACATTTCAAGCCTTGTTTCAGATGTAAGCAGTCAAACTGTGCTTCATCTACACCAAAGATACTAAATAATAGTATTTAGTATATACAACAGACACAAAAGAAAAACGAGAAACACAAGAGCAAAACCAAAAACACAACAGAAAAACGATAAACTGGACAGTGAAAAACCCCACAACTAGACTAAAAACACAACAGAATATTTACTTTAGACTAGATGAGAAATACAGACAAGTGACATTTCAGTATGTTCATTTGTACCTTTTGTGTAATTTTCTCAGTGCAAAAAAACCAACACCATAAAATATAATTGCATTATCATAACAACCAACTCCAACATTAGCTAAGCTAGCTAGATACGTAGCATAGCATGTCAATTTTATGCCTTAAAGTGTCTAAAGTGCCATCAGTACCTGAGCTTGTACACATAACTATGTCCTGAATTAATTTCATAATAAATTCTTCATTTGTCCACTGCTGCAGAAGTATGTAGCCTTCCTTTTAACTGGAAACTCCTTTTATTATAAATTTGTTTGCCTGAATTACCCTTAAAATATGCTTCAAACAGGAAGACTGTAGAAAGAAAAACATTTGACCTTACATTCGCTTTGACCTTGTCTGCATCAATACCAGACTCTAATCAGTTCATCTTCTGGTTACAATGATAATTCATATAAATCCATATAAATTCATATAATTCCATATAAATCCTACAACTGTCCAACCACTCATTCTTGAGATAACGCGCTAATGAGAACCTCAGACGAACCACTTAGTGGCGGAGCCATGAAATTGTGCCTTTTGTGAAAAAAAAAATTTAATTAACGAAGAAAATAGGCTTTTAAAAATAAATCCATAGCATAGGTAAAAAAGAACAGGTTGGAGGCAATAAACAGGGATAATCCATACTCATAAACTGATAAGCAAGCAAAACCAGGAAACGTTAAACCAAGAAAAAAAGACTTTCGGAAAAACATCGCTTAGCTTTTGCAGTAGGAATGCAAAATAAGACTTCGCAGTGAAAGAAACAGCAGGATTTAAATAGAGAAATGTATTAAGGGTTAACAGGAAAAAGGTGAACACATTGGGTAACAGACCAATGACAGGACAGGGGCAGAGACAGAACCAAAAAAAACAAACCCAAAAAAGGCACATGGAGAATGAGTGATAAGCACAAGCAGTGCTCAGGACCAGGCCACACGCAAGATGGGGAATTTGTAATAATAACTGAGCTCAAGCTAATATTGGCTATCGATGTAAATTCCAAAGACATGGCCTGTGCTAATAGGATAGTCATTTTAAGTGAAACTAATCTATATGTTTCTCCACCCTCAGCAAGACAATCTTCCCTACAGCTGCCACTCACACACCAGGTTTAAAGCCCATGGCTGGTGACAGAAGCTGGAAGATGCCCTTGATATTTCCTTCATTGAAGGATTCAGAGTAAACGTTGAGGTAGGAATGTATTGATGTATTTGGAATGAGAGTTTAAGATGCTCTCTGTGATTAACAACCTTACCATTTAACCAAGCAAAAAAAGCCTCTGTGAAGGACAACGTGTCTTTTCATCCTTGTGCTCGGTCAAAAGCACACCACCGCAGACCCATTCAAACAAATCCACTCGTGTCAGTGGATGTAATTCTTCATAATGTAATTGCTTGACCTCCAGTAAGAGCGCAGGCCTATATCTGCACGAGTGAAACAGCTTGCGGCTCCATCTCCTTCGCCTCTCATCTTTTATGTCTCCGAATTATAGATTTGCGCTCCGAGAGTCCTAAACGCCACTCTGAAGCCGATTAAATATAGTTACTGATTAAGGCAGACGGGAACATGACCTACATGCATAACTTTTCTCCGGTGTTAACGCTCTGCTCAGGAACACGTCCGAGGCTTTACAGCTGGGAAAATTGCTCTAATTATAATCATAAGGCAGTGTCATACTTCAGCACATGGACGGATCTGTGGTGGAACTCAGACAGCTGCGGACTAAGACCCCTCATCACGAGAGCTAAAGCTTGAAAAAAGAGACCTTCTGCTTGAAAAATAGACCCCCGTCTCCCCAGACGGCCCCAATATAATATCAAAATCATGCAGCTGAAGAGCCCAAAATAGCTGAACCACCTGCAAGGGGATCCGTACTCATCAATCTCCTGGTTGCTGTCCCGGAGACCGGACGTCTGGCTATGCACACAATCGCCGTCCTTTTTATCAGCCACCTGAGCTTGATTTAACGCCGCCGTTCCCTGAGAGCGGAGGTGTGATTACACAGTTTCCCAGACCTCTCTGTCTCATTACCTTTACCAGGAGGTTCGCAATGACATCCAGCATGTGGCTAAATGTATCATGTAAAAAAAAAAAAAAAAATCAGCGGTGAGTCTGAGTCTTAATGAAGTGAATGAGGTGGGTTAAATAAGGGTTTCTAAATAATTAAAAACCACAGGAGATTGTTATGAACATATTCCTGAACACTCTCACACTAGACTTTAGTAGTATTGGTAAGTAATCCAAGTTTTATAAAAGTTATTTTACCACAGCGTTGTTGAATTCTCGATTCTGATTGGTCAGAAGGTGTCGATTCATTTCACAGAACAGCAGCTCTGACACTAGTGCAGCTGTAAATCACAGGTTTGTATTAATACCCTTATTCAAATATGTTATGGTTTCTGTAGTAGCAACTTAGACAGGGACTTCTAAACGCATGAAAGGTATGACATCATTCTTTAAAAAATAAAAATTGTAATCATTAGCAAGTTGCTGTGGTGTAAGTGGAATAAAACACTTTGGGTCATGCTGTAATTGGAAAATAATCAACTTCGGGGTGGGGATAGTAACTCTGCTTCACATCGCGCCGCATCCCGCCATCCCATTGTTGATTATTTTTCTATAACAGCATGCCCCATCATGTTTTATTCCTTACATAAGCCATAGTTTATCCCACCATCAAAGTTTTGGTTTTCCCAAATTTACTCTCTAACCATTCCTCACCAGAAAGAATTTTATATAGTATATGGCCAAGCGTATGTGGACAGCTGACCATCACACCCATATGTGGTTCTTCCCCAAACTGTTGCCACAAAGTTGAAAGCACACAGTTTATAGAATGTCTCTGTATGCTGTAGCATTACAATTTCCCTTCACTGGAACTAAGAGGCCCAAACCTGCTCCAGCATGAACCCCACTGATCACCTTTGGGATGAACTGGAACACCGACTGCACCCCAGGCCTCCTCGCCCTACATCAGTGCCTGACTTCACTAATGCTCTTGTGGCTGAATGAACACAAATCCCCACAGCCTCGCTCCAACATCTAGTGGAAAGCCTTCCCAGAAGAGTGCAGGTTATATTATAGAAGAGTGGAGGACTACATCTGGAGTGGGATGATCAACAAGCATATATGAGTGTTATAGTTCTGGCCATACGTCGTATTTAAGTGAAAATATACAGGACATAAAAAAGTAATTTCTTAAAAAAAATATAAAGCTAGTATGAAAAGTTTGCAGTAACTATGGAAGTCCTGAAAACAACAACTTTTTATAGTTAAAAAGTTACAAATTTATAAAGCTAGAAGCCTGGAAAAAAAAAGCAAAAACTCAAAAACAGGGTTCTGCCTCTAAGGGGTTATAGTATATTAGAGTAAGAGTGCATCACTCCAAACCAAAGATTTTTTTATTTTTGTAAAACCAAACTTTGTTGTTACCGATCTGACTCAGTTGTTATTTTTTTTTAGAATCGTTTTTAATCACTGCTTGCTTTCATCTTTTGCTTATGATACCCAGATGATATCACAATTTTTCAAACGGTCAAATTTGCAGTGTCATAGACTCACTGAATCTGAAGTGCTAAACTATTGACCTTTAAACTCTATAAAACTGTGAGAACGTAGATAAGAAGTAGAGTGGAAGATTGCCTATTGATCTCAGATTCGATTAACTGATAAGCGCTTCATTAATTCACAAGCAATTTGTTGTAAATAGACGTAGAAGACGTGTCCTCACTTTCTTTGGGTAGTGCAAGGAAAGAAAACTGGCTTTACTGTAAATGTCCTGCACAGCATCACTGAAAGAAATTCATGTAATTTTATAAGTACATATATAAAAATCAGGCTCAGGCTTTAATAGTCCTGAAGATTAGTTCTCAGTAGGTATATTAAAATGGCAATACAATTTTCGAAAGCTTGGAGCAATTCCTAGTTTCTCTAACATAGTTCTAATAAGTCACACTTTTGATATCTATTGGATTTTTTTTTTAAATACCCCTGAAGTCTTGTCACTGGAAAGCACTGATATTTATTATTAGAAAAGTGCTCAATACAAACTATCACAGTGCACACTTCATTACTTTAGTGCAAGTATCGAGTGCAATCGAGTGCAAGTTTGTGACCAACATGACTTTTTTTTGTTTTTTAAGGGAAGAATGTACCCCCATTTTACAATTTATCTACAAAATAACAAAAATCTAAGAAGTTAGAAATGAGGGAGTATCCTGCAACAGCACAACAATCCAAAACAGAACAAAAATGAACAGAATATATTTGCAATATATTTGGATATATTTGCAAAATAAGTTTTGCCATAGCCATTTTATTCTCCAGACCACAACTAAAGAATATAGTATATATATTTGGCCAATAAAATATCAGGAAAAATCAGTCTTGTTTGTACAAACAACAACCTGGGTTTGAGAAAGGTGATATATAAATTAAACGAATGAATTATTAATCAACAATAAACATAACTTATTATTATTACTATTATTATTAGTAGTAGTAGTAAAAAGCAAAAAGATTAGACATGCACAAGTTGTTAAAGAACATTTATATCACATTCAAGAACAGAACTGCAAACTAATAGCATTTTTGGTTACTATTATTATTTGGCCACTACAACTTTCCAAGGGTGCACAAACCTTTGCACTACACTGCATTACATGGCTATAACTCCAAATCATCATATTGCATCCTATTTTACGTCCCATACGCTACATGCGTCTGGACGGAGCTGTCACGCCAGACTCGTTCTTTAACGGACAGCATGTGTCCTGCATGTGTCCTGTCAGGCAGCTTGGAGATGGACAGTGATTGGTCTGTAAAATAAACCGGGGCAGATGGGACGCAAGTGACCTCATCACCAGAACATATGCCCCTTCAGCAGGTGAGCATGGCGGTGGGGCTTCAACACACACACACACACACACACACACACTTGTGTTCTTACCCCATGGGAATGGAAACTTGTAATCCTTCACCTAATTCGCCATGTGATAGACGGACCATCATAATTGCCACCAGGCACTTAGTTAAGTCGTAACATCTGGACGATGTGATCATCCAGATGTTAATAATGACACTAATGTAAATATCATGCCAGGAAAAATTCCTCCTTAAGGCAAGACATTACAGGTGAATAGAGTCATTAAACAAAAAATATATATATATTTTTTTTTCCCCAGAATTTTTAGCATTTATTTTTACATTTATTTATGCAAATGTGGCTTTGTGTAATTAAATCTGCATAAATTTGCACACTTAATAAAACAAAACAAAAAATCTATTCTTTTGATGTTGTTGGAATTAATGTTTATTTCCCTGTGAAGACGGCCCCAGGATAAATGGAAAATCATTTCCAGTAATAATTAACATGTCGGGAAATTTCCCTGCAATGCTGCTCATCTAGAAACTGAGATTTTTGAAAAAAAAAGAAAACTTTTTTGAGAAAAATGATTTTAAAAATGTAATGTGATTTAATTAACTGTAGTTAGTGTGGTTTGTAAGGTTTATAAAGGAAATGGATGTGTATATCACAATGGCAAACAGGAAACAAGCTTTCCAGGATATATGACATGAATGTAATGTAAGTAATTCTTTATTCTTTATTGTCATTGTAACAATGGACGTGCAACGAAATTGAATGTGGGAGGAGCTGAAGATAATTCAGTGATCATGACTGAATAAAAACAGTGAAATAAATTTGTATTATTATTATTTAAAAAATATATTTTTCTGTAGAGTTTTGATAGGCTATTGCTATTTTTATTGCTGCAGTACAGAGAAGACACATTATAGATGCACTTTAGCGAAAAATCTGAAAACGAGATTGACGTGTCTTGCCATAAAGCACAAATTGGAGCCGTTACCATGTTTCACCCATCACTGTGATTTTTCAAAACCCAATAACAAGTGATTAAAGCTCGACAAATTGTGCTTAGAGAGGGGCTTGAAATGAAAATGCATTGATTCAGGTGTTCCTGAGTGCTGCTATGCTACATCCAAGACTCTACACCATGCCAAACAAGACTCGCATATCAATATTCTTTCAAAGACTACATGAAACCCAATGAGTGTAAGACGTCATTAAAAATCATGTTATCATGTTTCCACGAATCCTTGCTGAATCTTAATCTCACACTGAATGAAAAATTCTTTATCTGAATTTCTCCATCATAGAAAGCAGGTGTATGAGCTGAAAGCAAAAAGCATCAGTGCAAAGACTAAAAGGACATAAAAAAAAAATGCCATTTTCACAGCCAGGTGACCAATTAAAAGAAAAAAAGAAAACCTATGGCTCTGTTATGCTGTGGGGGACACTATTTATTTATTTTATTGGCAGAGTCTGAGTCTGCGGTTCTGGAGGCACACGGTTAGACACGCTGTTGTTGCTGTTTTTTAATAACATCTTTAAAAAATGTTATGTGAATAAAATTAACCTTGTTGAGATCTCTGCTCTGATTTATTGGTATTGTATTATTAGTAATAGTAGAATTAAATGTATCAGTAGCACTAAAGAGTAAAACAGTAAAACTGCAGATGAGTAACACAACTGAACAAACTGCACACACTGCAAATAATCAAACTACGTATGATGAGTAACACAAATGACCAAACTGCATAAAAGTACCACAAATGACCAAATTGAATAAAAGTACCGCAAATGACTAAAATTCATATGATGAGTAACATAAATGACCAAACAGCATATGTGTAGTGCAATGACCAAATTGCATTCGAGTACCACAAATGACTAAACTGTATGCATGCAATGCAAACACAAATGTCCAAAGTGCATACGAATAATGCAAATGAACAAACTGCATATATTCATTGCAAATGACAAAACTACATACGATTAATGCAAATGACCAAACAGCATATGGATAGCACAACTGCATGCCAGTAACACTAATGACCAAACTGCATGCGAGTAACAAAAATGACCAAATAGCATACGAGTTACACAAATGTCCAAACTGCATACCAGTAGAACAAATGACCAAACAGCATATGAGTAACACAAATGACAAAATTGCATGCAAGTAGCACAAATGTCCAAACTGCATACGAGTAACAAAAATGACAAAATTGCATACGAGTAACACAAATGTCCAAACTGCATGAGTAACACAAATGACAAAATTGCATACAAGTAACACAAATGTCCAAACTGCATACCAGTAACACAAATGACCAAACTGCATACCAGTAACACAAATGACCAAACAGCATATGAGTAACACAAATGACCAAACAGCATATCAGTAATGCAAATGACAAAACTGAATAGGAGTAACTCAAATGATGAAACTGCAAATGATAATTGAAACAACACTGCAAGAGCCTTAGTGTCTTATGAAAAAAAAAAAAAAACAACAACTTTATTTCTCATGCATGGATTTGTAATTACCAATGTTCATCTTGCTATGAATGCACAATTACATGCATGTTAGTGTATCATGTGATGTGACCCGAAAGCCATTCTCAAGCCTTAATGTTTACCAAAGTGTATGAACAGATTTGCAACATCACCTCATCTCAAATACAGATTTCTGTAAGTTATCTAGGAAATGGAACATGACATTAAACTCTTAAGCACTCCAATCTGCTTGCTGTTCATTTGTACAGCTGAGCTTTATGGCCAGGCAGAAAAGATGATCTGTAACTTCCTTAACTCCATGCTGGTGATCTCAAAGTGCCATCCATCCAATTACCCACAGAGTGAAAGCAAACAGCAGGAGCAGGAAACAGCCGTGAATGGTGGTAAGATTAGACTCCAGCACTAATTGAAACTGGCAGTGATGAATGAAGCCCTTTTTCTGCAGAATGTGAAATTCTCTCGATGCTTATCAACAAAACCCAACGCACAGCGCACAACAAAATTGGTTGATAAGAAACCGCATAAATTTTCAATTAGTCCAAATATGTACACTTATCCAGTAAAATTAATTAATCAGATAATTACAATGCTAACATCTCAAATCTGTACGACGCACCTCAGAGAGAGCTAGTAAACTTACACAAGCAGAGTGCTAAGATATCACAACAACAAAAAAAAAAACACTGCAATAAGAGCCTGTGTTTTAGCTAGCTAGCTAAAACTGTTAACTGAGTTAACTGATTCGCTCACAGTTACAGATTCATGCACATACAGAGCACTGCGGGATCAGAATAGCGCACAAAGCCAGCAGAGTGAGCTATCTGGTCAGCACTAGCTTGCTAGCTAAAAACAAACTCTTGCTGAAGGTGAGGTTTTGCTTTCTTGCTTTCTATGACCGTCCAACCTGTTCTCAGTACAAATTTATACCAATTGGAATCTCGTGACTTGAATTTCATAACATTTAATATAAATGAATACGTGAGAAAAGTGATAAACTCTAACCCCGCCCCTTTTTCCTACATCTTGTGTACGAACTGTTATAAAATCACAACGTTAAAAAGTCATGCCAATAATAAAACAATTCTCATAACACTGTAATACTGAGCTGAGGAGACAACCCTAATGAGAAGCAGCACATAATTACATCCACAGAGACTCAAATACATGGGCAGCATCCCTAGCCACAAACCACCATACTATACAGTATACTAGTACACCAGTGGTGTCATTACTATTTAGACATCTATAGTATGCAGTCTGGGACACAAACTTAAAGAATCTTTGAATGTTTATTGACTTGCAATCTAAAATGGCACTTTATAAAATGTTCTTCTGTGAGTAGCTTGCAGTAGCAATGCAAAACTGGATATGAGTAACACAAATGACACAACTGCATACGAGTAACTCAAATGACACAACTGCATACAAGTAAATCAAATGACACAACTGCATACAAGAAATGCAAAATGCCAAAACTGCATATGAGTAACACAAACAACAAAAATAAATGAGTAACACAAATGACAAAAATGCATATGAGTAACACAAATGACAAAAATGGATGTGAGTAACACAAACAACAAAAATACATATGAGTAACAAAATGACAAAAATGCATGAATAACACAAATGACAAAAATGCATATGAGTAACACAAACGATAAAAAGGCATGCAAGTAACATAAATGACAAAGAGGCATGTGAGTAACAAATGGCAAAACTGCATATAAGTAATGCAAATGAAAAAACTGCATATGAATAACACATGACAAAATGCATACAAGCAAGACAAATGACAAAACTACATATGAGTAATACAAATGTCAAAACTGCATACAAGTAACACAAATGACAAAACTGCATATATGCAATTCGCAAAACTGCATGAGTAACGCAAATGACAAAAAGGCATACTAGTAACATAAATGTCAAGACTGCACACGAGTAATGCAAATGACAAAACTGCATAGGAGTAACACAAATAACAAGACTGTATGAGTAATGCAAATGACAAAACTGCATCTGAGTAACGTGAATAACAACAAATACAATGTATTTCTAAGAGTTTACACTGTAATACAGTATGTTACCTAAATTCATTACAACATCAGTACAATTATAAGCAATTATAATACAGTAAAATACCTCCACCAATGACGAGACAGTTCATCTGCCCACGCTTGACTGCAAAGGGCACTCAGCCTTAAATTAGATCAACAGATATGACCTCTAACCTGGAGCCACATGAGGGTCTTACTGCACAGGCAATTAGCAATGTCATCGATAGGAGCGGCTAGAAGATAAAAGGCGCATTCTTTCAAAGTCATTTCACTCGCGCCAATAATTGCTCTCATTTGTTCGTATGGAAAAGTGGCATTTCTTGTCCGTGCATGTCATTTCTTACCATTGTCTCTTTCATTCGTGTTCTTTCAGATAACAGGGAGGAACATTCTGACGTGCTGTCATAAAAACAATACGCTTTATAGCTGAATGAATGAGAAAAGTTAATGAGCAGGGAGTGCTCTGTGCTTTATCATTAAAAGTCTGAAGATGCTCGATCAATTTAGCGCTCTCTCCCTCTCTCTCTCTCTCTCACACTCATTTTTTTCTCCCTCGCTTTCGCCGTCATGCTCTCTAGCTCCCTGTTCCCTCCTGAAAGCGATAGACCAGTGATAAATGATGAGCCAGCGACCAGACTGTTGTAGGATCAAATCCCAGGAGTCACTAATGGGCCTAAATGAGTAAATATACAGTAAATACAAAGCAAAAGAAGTTTCTGTGGAAAGTCCTTAAGTAATCGTACATCGTTACTATACTTCAGTAACATTTCAGGGAATTTTTAGGGGCATAATTAGAAATTAATTGCTGTATCCATTTTTTTTTTTTTTACTCCTTACATTTTTATTTACATTTTAATTGTATAATTATTTTCATATCAATCCATACAGCTACCAGGCAGTTGTCTTCGCACAACGACTGCTTGTTAGTCTCAGCTGCTTTTCAAGTAAGTTTAATTACATGGGGGGGAAAAAACGGTTGATTTATATGAACAATGGCTACATTCATACAAATGAAATCATAGTAAAAAGGTATGAACACTAACTCTTAACCGTATCCTTAATAACCGGCAACCTTAGACATTTCTCCACCAAGCTGCCAGAGGGCGTCGGTTTTGAATCACTTCTTCTTCTATCCTACTCATTTCCTGTGTTTATGCACACCTGTTTTCAGGTTCTCTCTTGATTAGTGTCTCTAGATAAACTGTGCTTTCTCATCTCATCTCAGTGTCTGTTGGTGTTAGTCATTAATTGTTGCTGGCGCTTGGCTAATGCTTCATACCGTGTCCTTGTTTTGCGCCCTAGTTCTTAATTTGCTCAGTTTTTGCTTCTTTCGTTGACCTTGGTTCATTTTGTTTGTTTTCTTGGTACTTTTGTTTAAGAAAGAAAAGCCAGCACCTCTATCCGTCTCTAAAACGTGACTGAACGCTCCACCCCTAAACCTATCCTTCATAGCTTTTCACACAAATTGAGTTGTGCAAATTCTTAACATGTGAAACCACTTCTATTTTTTGTTGAGTACACTTAAGTGTGGCCACTTTTTTCAACATTCACTCAAATGCAAATGTTATTCACCAATTTTAAGTAAGATTTTGCCACCAAACTTACAAGTTCACCTAAATCTTTGCTAACTTTTCCCCACAGATGCCTACTAGATGTCTAGAGGGTGTTATGGCTGAATGTCATTCGATTTTATACGAATAGAGTCGCAAAAAAATGATACAAATGCTAATTCTGCTCTTAAACCTAGCCTTCATCCATTTTCATACAAATGGATTATGATTTTTTTTTTTTACTTTTAAGTGCTTGAGTGCATTTAAGTGTGGACACTTTTTTAACATTCATCAAAGTATCATTTTTTACTTGATACAAGATTTACACACACTTTCACTTCAGTATCATTTTTTATATCTGCTCCATCCCTGAACGTGGAGTACTTGAGATCGCTATTGAAATCCAATTTCAAATGCAAATGAATAAAGGCGACGTGACTGGATTTCCTTTGATTTTATTTGAATGAGGTTGTAAGAAAGTTGCTAACTTTCCTGGTAAGGCTAATTTGAACATTCGGAACTTGCCACACAATGTGAATCATGCACAATGCTTTTTGAATTTATACATCTGAGACCAAGTTGCGGGGAAAAAAATGTCTTTTTTCGAGACATCTTGTCTATTCTTAAATCTAAAGCCTTGAGTAACGCAACTCTATCTTTCATTTGCTGATTCGTGGATCCCATCCGAGTTTAATTCAGAGGTGTGACTGCAGTCAGAGGCAGCAGGAGCGAACGTGAGAAGACGTCTCTCTCTCTCTCTCTCTCTCTCTCTCTCACCGAGAATTAAATGTAGATGGAAAAGGGGGAAGGTGTGCCATTTAAAGACCTGACATGCACTGATTTACACACCCGAGCTATTGTAAATGCTGACCCGCTGACAGCCGCTGAACAAAGCAATATCTTCCCAGCAACGGTCACAAAGGGGATGAAAGAGTGAGAAAAAAAGAAAAAAGCTTGAAATAGCAGCAGGCTTTCTCCCAGAGGCAGATACGGCATGAACTTATTGGATAACATAAAATCCATTAGACCTTTAAGATGCACCTACACTCTGCTGCTGTCTTTCTAGGCTCTCTGTGTTTATCTACGGCTTTTGTGCTATTTATAGAATTTAGGATGAAATCTTTTTTTTTTGTTGTTTTTGTTTTTTGCTGTAATCAGGGTCAGATCATGTAATAAAATTAGGAGGGCACATTTACTATAATGCACGCTCATTTTCTAAATTACTTACAGGGATTGATTAACTGATTCAGTAAGGGCTAATCGTGATATTAGACGTGAGGCTAAAATCTATCTATCAGTATCGTCACAAAGAAACTATTCAGGTTTGGGAATGCATTATATCACGAGGTCTCTCTGATGGTTTAATAAGAATGATGTGGAGCAATCTATTACAGATAGACAGCTACATTCATCATTTCTCATTTCATTTTTCTAATAAGTGTTTCAGTTCTGTAACTGGGTTCATGCTGTGTTTCCTCCGAATACTAAACATAGTGAAAAGCTAACACTAAGGCCCCATACACGTGTATACGGATATTTCTGAAGATGTAATTTCTTTCTCTGTGTTTGTTTCCTGTCCAAAGAAAAATGGCATTTTTGGTCAATGAAAACAAAGGTTTTCAAAAACTCCGTCCAAGATAGAGAAATTTCTCTATTTTTTCAAATAGAGAAAAACACCATTTCCATTTTTTGTGTGTGCGGACGGGAAAAACGTGTTTTTGAAAACGCTGATGTCAACCTTCACATCTCCATTTTGCGTGTGTTCTGAACATGTTAGGTCCCTATTTATCACGCCTGAATCCATCTCTCCTTTGACACAAACACTGTGAATGGAGATTTTGGATAAGACCAAGTTGAACACATATAATACAAAGTGTAACTATAAGCAGTTGTTGGTTGTCATGTTGGTGTTTTTCTGAATTTCACACTAAGCGTTATTCTTGAGATGTTTGACATTGACAATGGTTTATGATATACAATACTATCGCCATCTAATTGGAGATATTTTCGAAACTGCTGTCCATGTAGACAGGATTTTTTTTTTAAATTAGAGGCGTAAAGACTATGTTTTCAAAAAATATCCATATACATGTACACTTGGCCTAAACTTAAAGTTCTGTGTCTGTCATTTTGTGTAATTTGTAATGTGTGTTGAGTCTATCTACTTTTAGTTTGGCATTTTTTGGAAAAACAAGGTTGATAGTGTCACACCTGATGGAATCACCTGATATGACTGTCACTGATAGGCTGCATGAATCTACAGTCTGGGCTGGAAAGAAATCAGCCCCCAGCCTCACTTCTCACTTCTTCATACTGTCCTGTGTCCAGTGGTGGTGCTGTTGCGCTCACAAAAATCCAAAACCATCCATGGAAAATTTTCCGATGTCGATGCAAAAAAAATAAAACCTTATACTGATGTCTTTTTATCTCTGAAAGACCCCTGAATTGATGTATGATCAAATAGACTGCAGCGAATACTCTTCACACTGAAGCTCATTACATTTTATCACCCACATTCAAGCACGTCATTTGAATAATCTGATTTACTGTTTCTCCCAAATGCGATCTTATAACCACCAGTTTAAATGGTACATACTATAAATAGGCAAGGCAATAAATCTCCTGCTGCTTCATTCAGGCCATAAATGGCTTGGTTTGATTGTCTGTACCCTCGGCCCAACACCTAAAGACATCACTGTGAAGGTAAGAAGGAAAGGAAAGATCATTGTTGCTTAGAGTCAGAGCAAAAAAAGGTACCAAAAAAAAAAGCCTGAATATTCCCCATTTCAATAAAGAGCCACACTATCAATCAGCCTTGAGAAGATAAACAGCTGCCATTAATCTGCTACAACGCCCGTGATGGTCCAAAAGAGTAGCAAACGTCACTTCTGTGCACAGGATGTTCATGTTTCTGGCTGATGCTGAATATTCATGAATAAGCCCCTACATTCATAAGCTAAATAAAAGTATAAAGTATAAAAGTTCATCACATATACAAGGGTTGAACAATAAGGCATTTGGTAATAGTTATTTCACAGTGCTGTAGAATTCTCGAATCTGATTGGTCAGAAGGTGTGGATAAATTTTCCGTAACAGCATCTCGGATAAGAGTTCCAGCTACAAGGTTTAACGTGCTCATCCTAATACATTACTGTTTGTGTAGTAGGAACTTACACGGGGACTTGTATGCAGACGATCCACATAAAGTTTCTGTGTAGAGACGTTTTTGGAAGGAGTCTCCAGTGCCAGTGTTTGAGGTAAAGAGTTTGCGTTTTGCAGTTTCTCGGAAACGTGACAAGCAGCAGGGATTTTTTTTGTCTTGTTAATGTGAAGATAGACAGAGGGAAGAAAGAAAGTGACTGTATATACTCTAGCTGCTGTAACACAATTAATAACAGGAACTAACTTGTTTCACAGACTTAAATGTAACTATAAACAGATAAAAAAAACAGGCAAACTGCTGTGGCATAAGAGGAACAAAACATTTCAGGGTGTGTAGTGGTGCAATCTAGTGGGGTGGTGTGTGATAGAGCGCAGCAGTGTGATTATGAACATAAACAGCTACTATATGAAAACATATTATATATAAAATCAGCATTATACACCTCCACTTTGAAAATGATCTAGTACAAGCGCGAAACTGATATCATGCCAAGTTCAGAGTGATGCTGCTGTGATGATCATGCCAAAGTCTCGTCGGCAGACAAGACATCGTGCTTTCAGCATTTCAGAGAAAAAAGAAAAGAAAGAAAGAAAAAACCCTGCGCTGCGCTTTTTCAGCAATCCTCAGACGAGATGGAGCGGCTGTTTATGATTTGTGTGTGACTGGAATAACAAGTGCCAGTGCAGGGGAGATGAATAAAATATGAATTCCTAATTATTTTAATTGTGTTACGCTGTTATGCTCTTGGCGGATGGCTTCTCTGATTTCTAGAGCTGCTAAGGAGGAAATAAAAAAACGCTCCCTTGGTGGCACCACTCAACACACTGCCAATGCTGGGTTATTTCTCAGATCAGATCAGTGTGTGTGTGTGTGTGTGTGTGTGTGTGTGTGTGTGTGTGTGTAGTGTTCAGGATGCCTCTTAACCACAGATGGCATGAATCCACACACGTTCTTCCAACTCAAACAGCTGCCTCTAGCTGCCAGTCATTTAAATGCAGAAAAGCTGCAAAAAAAAAAAAAGCTGAAACGCTGAAATCAGTGTCATTGATGCAAACAGAAAAGCGGCGCTTTTGTTATGCGTTATGCAAAATAAGCACAGTCTCCTACCTTCGTCTGATTTTAGCTCATCAAGCTCAACAAAACCGTGACTGAGAAAGATTTCGTTTTTTTCCCGTTATGTAGGAGGAATTCATGAATGTCAATGGAGGCCATTAATAAAGTAGATAAATAAATAATAAAACCGCAATCACACAAAAGCATTACCGGTTCACTCCAGGTGGCAAAAAAAAAAAGATCTAAAAATATCACATCAGTGTTCCATTAAGGTTGAGTAGCTGATGAATTTTAATAACGTATAAAGCTTGCTTTGAGTGGCATTTGATGGGACAAATCTGGCATATTAGCCTAATGAAAGGGCAGGAACATTTCTGCTTATATTGAATTCATTTAATAGATCTGTTGGGTGCTGGAGATTTTGCCACAACTCGTGTGGAACGTGTGCATAAAAACAGCAGGGCACAATAAAGACGGTTGCTAATTTAAGGTATTGCATTAGGCAAATTGTCTGTAAGGAGACGAGCTGTTCAGTTTAGCAGTCATAATACAGAGCTGATTTTCTGTCAGAAGAAATCGTATGTAAATGCAACACCGAAATCGTAAAAAAATATATATATATATTCACACATTAGTTGTTTTCATTTTTTACTGAGTTTGCACCAGAGCAAAATTGCTACTTTTGGCTCCCGAGTGGCCAGAAAATCGTCTGGCCTATCACTGCAAGCTTGAAGCCCAACTACGCCACAGCCAATTGGCCATGCTTTCTGGGTGTGAGGAATGGAGACTCTCTCTTCCCTGTCAATCACAGTGACACTAGCCAATCATGGGCATCTGTGAGTTCATGTATGTGGAAGAGGGCAGATGGCACTTTCCTCCAAGTTACGCTGCATGTGTTAGCCTTCATTACATCCGCACCCACGTCCCCCCAGTTGCTAGCTGTCGTATGATAGGGGAGACTTGGCTGGTGGGTGGGAATTGGGGGGAAAATATTCCTATTCCTTTAGAGCGAGATCATGCTGATGGGGCAGACATCTTCATTCATCCCCACACATTTTCATTTCCGTTGTTTACATACAAGGTCGATTGGCTTGGGTTGTGTCTATAAACCCACATGAATCCCCTGAGGTTACTGCGCCTTTTTCTTTTCTTTTTTTTTTCAAGATTTATTAGTTTATTCATGCGATGAATATTTTTGTTTTAACAACCAGCCATCCATGACTCATAGTTGTATCCATTGAGCATGGCATGTAATTGAGAACCTCACCGCTGACCTGACCTTAAACAAACACGGAAAAAAACAAAACTGGTGGTTAATTGAGGTAATTTAAATTCCGCTACTTCCTGCCTAACAGCCTTTAACAACATACAAGTGTAACAATTAGTTCAGCAATTACCAGAAAACAAACAGCGTGATGATAAGGCACAGCACCGCTGCTAAAGAAAGCTTCCCTTAGGCTACGTTTGAAATATCAATAATGTTTCTTGAAAAAGAGAATGGTGGTGAAATTTTAATGACAACCTGTTGAATTACAAAAGAACACTGGGGACAGAAGTGCATATGGTGTCCGTTTCTTCCCAGAGGCAAAATGTTTCTGGAAATTTGCCTTTGGCTTCACAGTGGATGCACCAAAACCCAAACCTACACAAATCAAAACCCAAAACACCTACAGAATAAAAAATAATAAAACAAAATAAAATATAATAAAATAATTAAATCTCAGATATAGAATAATTAATAAAACATAAAATCATAAAAAATTATTTAGCTGTCATGTGATAAGGGGAAGTTAGAATGTGGGAATTGACAAATGATCAGATTTGGAGAAAATGGGGTTTTAAAAAAATCTTGATTCGTTGTCTTCTCCATGAAGTTCATTAGGATAACTAGAGAAAGAGCGAGTTATTGTTAGTGTGATTGTGTAAAGAGAAAGCTAAAATTACAGTCAGTTGGAGATATTCAAACATCTCACTTAAACAAATCTGATGTATTGGTCCTAAAATGTGACAAAGCTGCTACAGAAACAGCTGGGAGATTGTGCACAGTGACATTCACACTGAATATATTATTTTATTTTCTCCCAATCATCAAAAACATGACCTTGCATCATTCTCATCTCTGCTATATTAGTCCCTGACTGAACGGGACGACATTAATCTCAAGCCTTGCATCAAGTAAACAGATTTTTTTTTTTCACTTTCGGTTTAAACCTTGACTCTCAGGACATCTGTCTGTGACAGGCACTTAGCTTTTCTGATAAAACAAGACAGATATTTTCCAGAAATGTCAATTTGAAAAGCAGATTTGTCTCAAATCATTTTCCAAGTCAGGCGGCATGCTTGTTTCCTACTGCATGTCTGCCATCAATCAGTATGCAGCATTTCATCTGAAATGGGAAATGCTTAATCCTGTTGAAAGCATTGTGTTTTATGGGATTATCCTTAGCACCTTCCAGCTAGTTTCTCACAAACTGGATGACGTGACAAACACATTTATCACGACAGAGAAACCTGAAAACCAGATAATCAACATGTTCTAGTCTTTAACATGCTTTTTTAAGACATGGTCCACTAGTGTCAGCTGGTATAATGGGTTAGCATGGCTAAACTCAATATCAGATCAGATTATTTGCTTTAAAAAAATTTTTAAGGTGCATTTTTGTGGAAGTGAGCGCAACAGCACCACTAATGGTCATTATAAAAAATACACACAATGGTTTGAAGAAGTGAGGGCTGATTTCTTTCTAGCCCAGACTGTAGATTCGTGCAGCCAATCAATGATAGTCATGTCAGGTGATTACACAAATTGTCCAATCAAAGTACAAAGTACACAAAATGACAAGCAGAACCAGAAGTTTACTCTTTTTTTTAAAATGAAAGGGTTACAACTAGGGGTGGACGACATGACAGAAATATCATCTCGCCATTCTCGAAGGCATTTCTACGATACATGATATGCATCACAATATATAGGTTTGCTCACAAACTGCGAGCGATACAGTAGTGCTGTATTGATGACTACAAAAATTAATTAATTAATGTAGAAAAGAATTATTAAATTTTTTTTAACGTAATTTTAGAGAATTTCAACACCAAATCGCCTGAAATTCTGTACGTCTTAGTTTTTTTAAGTAAATTAATTAAGTCAATAAATTCAAATAAATGTAAATAAAAACAAAATAATTATAAAGAGATATCACCATATCTACAATCTCTCATAAATGCATATTGTGACATATTGCCCATATTGTTACAACTTTTCAGTTTAACATGGTTAGTATTCAGAGGAAACACTGCATCTACTGATTGATTTTATTGTCGAGATTGACAGATATTAGATTTTGGCTGCACATCTAATATCACTACCAGCTAATATGACGCTGCAGTTTAACCGATGAAGAATTTCTTCGCAATAAGTCAGTCCTGCTTTCAAGCCCTCGATGTTCTGATGAATTAGCCTGTGTCATAACCGGCCAATAAATTTAATCGAACTACTCTTATAAGGCTCTTCAGTGCTCTTATACCTAAGCAGCACATATACACATAGCAAAGCCTGTACTGTGTATCCTCCAGCGGTTATGTCCTTATTCGGTCTGCTCGCAGCACAGTAAATGGCAGATATCATGAAGGTTTATATTTGTTAAGCAGATGTAGCCGTACCCACTATTAGTCACTCTGACAGCTACTCATACCCACTGCGCCTTTGTGAAGCCACAGTGTATGCTTTCACTGCAGCTCTCGTTTACTCACAGCCATTATGGCCTCAGTCCATTTTCCACTTTTCCCCCATCACATAACAATAATCACTCTGTGTATAAACATATGACCAAATGCATTACATGTCATGTCGGTTCTGTGATATATGCTCTAAACTTAAAAGAAGAGGTGACACACTTAGTCTTTTCAATGTTGGTGTTGTTTACTGTAGATGCAAAGATGGCGAATCGTAACAAATTTGTTCTGATTGCAGATCGTGAATGTGACACACTGTTCACATTTACCCTAAACACAACCACCTGATGAATAAATAGCCATTTACTTAGTTTGGTTATAATCCAAACTAAGTTTATGGATATACTGTAGAGAGCACTGGGTGTTAAAAGTGTAAGTCACTAATATTAGTTTAACAAGGAATAAGGCACTTCAGGATGTGCTGTTATAGGAAAATAATCAGTAAAGTGGTAGCGTATGCATCTGATGCAAAGAAGAGTTACTGTTTCCACCTCAAAGTTGAATATTTTCCTACAGCAGCAAGTGTTTTATTCGTCTTCTTCCACTGAAAGTTACCAACACTAATAATTTTTTTTAATTGATTTATAAGTGATGTTATATTTGATCCATTTAATGTTAGTTACAAGTTAGTTCCTGTAATCACTTACACTATGGCAGCTATTAACAGTCATTCTTATGGCTACGAAGTGCTGACACTGGAGACTCCTTCCAAAAATGTTAACCACCTCCTTACAGAAAGCTTCAGAATATCAGTAGTTAGGCCTTTTTTTGTTCGTTTTGTTTTTGTCTGTTTGTTTGTTTGTTTTTATTAGTCTTAGATTATGTGGCATGTCCACCATACAAGTCCCCGTGTATGAATTGTTACTATAGAAACGATAAGAACAAGCGCATTAACATAAACCTGTGATTTGTCTTGAAGCCGGCACTAGTGCCAGTGCTGCTGTTATAGAAAATTAATCACTACCTTCTGACCAATCAGAATGAAGAATACAACAGCACTGCTGAATCAGCAGCTGAATTCAGAATGCTAGCTGGATGCCAACATCACCCAACACCTCCATCCATCTCTGTTATTTTAAAAAAGGGTAACAGGAACTTTGCAGGACTTTTTTTGTGTCCACTATGACATGTCAGTAGGCGTCCTCATACCTGTACATCAGGTGAACAACCCTCATATAAATCAATCAGTAATCTAATTTAAATGTGGCAATTATTTGGCAACTATACCATATTAATAAATGTTCTATCCACCTTGTTTGAATTACTACATTGAGATGTAGGTGTACATATTTTTATCCTGACTGAGCTATTAGTCAGACCATTAATGTGTTATTACACAGAATGTAAACACAGCTTCATATAATTGGCAGTTGTTGAATATTTTTGAGTATTTATTCTGATCTTGTGAAGTTTATATATATATATATATATATATATATATATATATATACGGATTTTTATATACTCAATATGGTTCCTTATCTGTGATGGAAACTAATCTTTGGACAGCATGTATTTGACAATACCAATCAATATTTATGATTTTATTTTGGTAATTAGCAGCCAATTTTGCAGCTTCGTCCTTAATCCTGATGAAATTCAGGTAATTAATGATGTCCTCAAAGCAGTCTTAGAATGCTGTTTCGGCAGTGTTCGAATTTTCTATTACAATCACAGAGTGTGATGCTCATCTAAAATCCACCAATAGGAGAGCATAGGATGACTCAAAACTCACAGGACAGCTACAAATACAGTACCGGCAATGGCTATCGTGCTGATCGGTGACGTAAGCAGAACATCGCAGGTCTATTGTTAGAGGATCGTCACTTATTAATCTGACAAGGAAAACATGTGTTAGCGCCCCGTTTGTTATAGAATTCAACCAAAATTTACATACTGAGATCTTGTACAGTGTGAGAAGGAATAATCTTAGAAGACCAAAAATTATACAGTCTAAAACAGGCTTTAGGAACATACAAACTATCCAAAGAACCCCTAAGGAACCCGTAGGTTCTCACATATCAGAAACTGGCACTATTGTGGCTTGCCCACACTGGAAGTGCTGGTATCAAGTAAGAGAGAGGTCTACAATATAAAGTCACTGAATAGTATAAATATGCCCCAGTTCTCTGGAGTCAACTAAATCTTTTGCTAATTTGTTAGCTCCACTTACCCGAGCGTGGTCATTGTGACAATGGTGTACCAGAAGGATGCAGGAATGCTAGTGAACTTGCTCGAGCTTGATCCCTTCTCAGCGTAGAACATAACCGTGGCAAAGATGATGATGGCCATGGTGAGGGAGAAGAGGAGGAACCCGAGCTCAGAGGCGCAGCTCTTAAGCGTGTATCCCAGGATGCGAAGGCCTTGAGAATGGCGCGAGAACTTGAAGATGCGGAAAACACGGAAGACACGCAATGTGACAAAGGCGCCGCTCACATCCTCGTTGTCAGTCATGACCAGGCCGATGTAGTAAGGCAAGATGGCAACCACATCGATGATACTCATGACTGAGCGCATGAAGCGGTAGCGGCTAGGCGCAGCAAAAAGGCGTAGCAGGTACTCCACTGTGAAGATCATCACGCATGCCGTGTCCATGCAGAAGAAGGCCACGGTGTAGCGTTCACCGCATGGTACATCCTTCTGGCTTGGCGTGGAGCCACAAGGGACGGTTTCTACTACATTGGTGATAACAGAAACAGCGATGAAGAAGCCGGTGACGTAGTAGAACACCAGGGCCATGGTGCTGGTATGCGGGTTCTCAAAGGCTCTCCACATAGTTTCACGAAAGTTCATGTTAGGCAGCTTGCCTTCTTTGTTTTCCTCCTGGTCGTCCATGAGGCGCTCAGCGTTCTCCCGTTTGCGGTCCTTGTACTCTTCATAACAACAGTCACCAATGATCTCTGGGATGATCCCGAAGAAGGCGAGCTCCTCATCGTATGCCGAGATGCACTCATGTCGAGGATAGTGGAGCTTTCCTGTACGATAAAAGTTGAGCACACTGCGGAAGGCATCCGGATCACGGTCGAAGAAATACTCCTTTGTCTCCTCATTATAGAAGAACTCTTTCTCGGTGCTGCCGAGCAGGGTGTCAGGGTAACGGTCCAGCGTGGTCCTCCAGGTCTGGAAACGGCGCCCACTGACGTTCAAGACGATCAGCTCGTCCTGTTTCTTAGTGTGATCCCCGGGTGCGGCGGGCATGGGGCAGTTAGCCACTGGCATCCAACCAATGGCGGCTGCCCGGGCAAAAGGGAGCCATGCCGCTACTCCCGTTGCCATAGTGACTCCAACACAGGGTCCTTCAAATACAAGCTTCCCCGATATCAGCCATCATCTTTGAAAGGGAAAAGAAAATAAGCATAATCAGACTGGTGGTACAGACGTAGTGTTAAAATGACTGATCTGTGCCACTACAGTTACTGACAAAAGCGGACTGGATTCAATTTGACTACAGTTTTTCAAAGAGAGCTTTCCAAATGGGATCTACTTGGAATCCTCTCTGAGAGGGAAACGCTCTGTTGTAGGGTTCTACATTAAATCTTTAAGGGTTCTTGCCAGAAAGACAAAACAAAGAAGACTATATGAATGAATGTACTCATTTAACACTGACTGTCATATTGGGGCTAATGACATCCTGAAACACAGCATCGGACTAGACTGGATCGACTTATTTTCCAGGCGTGCGCTATGTTTCTGGCACGACATGGATCTTGAACATAAATGCAGGACTTGCAGAGAGTCTGCTTGGATACTAAGAGACATTCAGTATCAAATCATTATCGTGCATCAGATGAAGATAAAATGGAAAAAAACTGGGATTGGTGCATTCTTACACACTTTAGACAAAACAGAAGTCATTCAAACTGCAGATAGCTCTTTCTTTGTCTTCTTTTTTTTTCCCCCTTTCCTTTGTGGAATTCTTCTACAAATTTTGTAATACATAACTCCAAAACTCTGTCCTATCTTTATTTCCATTTAGGAAATATCTCTAAGATCGCACATGTCTTATCCTTTCGGGATTTCAGTTATGCATTTACGACTGGACTATCATCTGCTATTATCAGCTTTTAGTCAAAGTGCTCCGGTTCCTCTCTAATTTGTCCAGAACACAGCAGCTCATCTTCTTACAAAGACTAAACGAAGCATTCACCATCTTCCTGTGAATTTCAGGATTGATTTTAAGTAAGTGGTGCTCTTTGCAGGCTTTGCATTGTACATTACATTATAAGGGCTGAAGATATTTTTAATTTGCTGTCCCTTTGTAATAATATGAGGTCTCTTAGGTCTTATAAGCAAGGACACATGGCTATCTAAAGGACTAGGTCAAAGCAAAAGCAGGACTGTGCATTTGCACACTTTTGAACACCATCCCCTAGATTTTAGGTTATCCGATTCAGTTTGCAGTTTCAAGAACCTATTGTTCCTCTCTTGCATTTAGTGCTCAGTAGTATCTGTTATCATTGTCACCCCGTTTCACGTTTTCAATGTCATTTTACTGTACTGTTATTGTTCTATATATATTTACTGCACGTAAGTATGGGAAAAGATTGACCTGGTTAGAAAAGTCCGTTACTAAAACTCTGATTAATGAACTCTATATAAAGATGGTGTCATGTAGGACAAGAACTTGGGTGAAATAAGTGCAGTATTACAATATCATTATAACATATATTATTACATAATATTATAACAATATTACGATTATAAAGAGAAGCAGTTGTTTTGTTCTGTCATCACCAGATGATTCATGCTCATGTGTTGTGGAAATAAGGTTTGGAAATGTGGAACACTGTAAGAAAAAAGTGTGTGTTTTGATGAATGAGCAGAACCTGTAGTACTTGGAGATACCTGATACCTGTTGAGTCATGATGCAGATCTATACTAGCTACTGAAATGAGAACACAAACACTGTCACTGTGCTCCTGCCTAGGAGGGAATGAAAAGCCAGGAAATGCACGTGCCTCTGATTTAAACCGCGGAAATGAAACGACGTGTTAAGCTGCAAAGACGAGATGTCAGCCTGTACTTTTGCTGTTAAGAAGTGGCACGTGAATTCCATGCGCAATAAAAACTACCAGCTACAAGTATTCCCATAGCCCAGCAGTTTGCCTAGCGAGCACGCGCAACGGCAGGAACGAAGGGAAACGTCGGACTTGTCGTACTCACGTAAAGTAAGAGCGGAAGCACTGAGGCGAGGGGGGAAAAAACGAGATGTCCGTCTGCAAAGCAACTCTTTTTGGAAGCTGATGTCCTCGTTCAGGCATGAAGGAGGTCCTGATTGCGGCTTTGGCACCAGAGCAAGTGAGAAAAAGAAGAAAGAGAAGGAGGAGATGAAGGAGGCGATGAAGGAGAAGAGCGGTGGATGGCTGAGCGCAAATGTGGAAGTCGGAGCTGATGCAAGGACACCATGTCATTTCTCCTCTACATCATTCCGGCATTGCGCTTCAGCTCCATGAAGGCAACTGTGAGGAAACTCACAGTCACACCTCTCTCTCTCTTTCTCTCTCTCTCTCTCTCTCCAGCGCGCGCGCTCTGCTCTGCTCATCCCCGCATACTACTACACTAATTATATATATATACACGTCACTATACTACCTTCCATCAGCTAGTGTACTATTAAACGCCCTGTTTAATCCCCAATCCCATACTACACCTCTTTTGATACTTTAATAGTATCAAAAATGCGCCTTGTGCCACAGGTGGACTCCCAAATGTGAAGACATTTCTCTGTTAAAAATAACCAAACAAAAATGTAACTGAGATTTTAATTAATGAACAAACTGTTAATCAGATTCATGGCCATTCATTACTGAGAGCCAGTCTACCCTGCCTTAAATCTGGCCCAAAAAAGATGACATTATTAGTCTATTTTTGGAGGGTCCTGCATGGTTCACCTTATTTTAGAGTGTGAAAAAGTGATTTTCATCAGCCTGTATTTTGGCTCGTATAAGAAATTAGTGAAAAATCCAGCTTGATCTGACCGGCAATGAGTTGCCAGAACATAGGCCAAGCTGCTCAAACGACTATATTTCCCAGCTTCCTTATTCCTTACTTGGCTAACGTGATTGATAAATGTTTGAGAGTTTTTAATTGCCTTAGTGTGGTGTTATCTTCTTAAAAATAACTTGTCTCCGATGTAGTATTAGTAGCGCCATCTACCAACACTCACCAGGTGGCAAAGACGTACTGCCAGTTTGTCCAGCTCGGGGTCGGAACAAGCAGAATTTTTCACAAGGGTTGGTTTGACCCCTGTGTCTTCTATTAGTCAGTATTTTGGCTAGTATTAAAAAAGTCACAAAAAAACATTTAAAAATGTCGATCTGTAAATGTAGATGTTCCATCAACATGTCTTTTTCATGTCTTTTAAACCTCTTTGTGCTCACTGGGAGATGTCATGAGTATAATCCTCATAATACATTATCAATTATTAATCCTAATTGATCTTTAAAAGCATTCATGTTGCAATTGCGAGCCACAGTTTATATAATTCCGTGCTACATTTATAAAGCAAAAGTTGAAACTGCTTCTTACTGCTTCTGTATATCATTATTATTTCTTTTTACGGGTCAAATCCAAGCAAGTCTTCTGCAAGTTCCAGCTACAATCTGCTAAAACTAACACACCATGTTGTGCTGTTATTGGAATATAATCAGCAACGGAGTGGTGTGATGGAGCAGATTTACTATTACCACCTGAAGCAGATTATTTTCCTATAACAGAACATCCCAATTTTTTTTACTCTGCTTATTCCACAGCAATTTGCCAATAATTACACTTTTTACTTTATTAATGACTGACACTTTTTATCCGTTTATAAGTACAATTCAAGTTGTGGGACATCTGTGAGAAAAATGGTTCCTGCTATGACTTCCATTATAACAGCTATATAACAGCTCTTTCGAATTTTGACACTGTAGACTTCTTACATAAATGTCAAATAAACATCTCCTTATATTAATCAACTTATCAACCATATCAACAACTACCCATTTTTCTTTGTTAAATGCCAACACATTTTGTAATCTGTTTATTATTAGCTTTAGATTATGTTGAGAGTTCATCATACACATCCTTTATACATGAACATGTGTAAATTGTTACTATAGAAACAATAACATATTCAAATGATTGCATTCATATAAAATTTGTAGCTGAAACTGCTGTCAGAGCTGATGCTATTTAAAAAATGAATCAACACCTTTTGAGTATAAGGAGGTTATAAAGTAACTACCTAAATGTGTGATGATTCACAAACATCACAAGAGGCGTAAAAAGTAAGTTTGCATTATAGATCTGTTTACAGACTTATGACATTAATGACTATACAGATTTATGACAATGACTACATATTCCAGAAAATTCAGTTAACTGCTAGAACTGCATAGTACTGTACTAAAGTACTAATGCTGCATTCACACGATCATCCACAGGATTCTGCAAAGTCATAATCATATAAAAAATTAAGTCTTTAGCTAGCCTGAACAATTGCTACTTTCCTGCAGTAACATTTCAAAATACTCTAAAAATGGAGGTTTACATAATGCTACCAAATGTTAGAAATGCAAGTCTAATAAGAATCGTGGCTTCACATCCATAAATATATACTGTATAAGTGTATACTGTATATAAAAATAAAGAAATATTCAGCGTTAGGGTGAAAGGGTAAAGGTCGATGAGAAACGAATAATTTTGTAATAAATAATTTAATAATAAACTTGAATGGAAAGTCACTCTCAACTTTAAGGACTGAAATTCATATTTCAACCTGGTCTCAATAGAAAGTTGTACAAATTTGATTAACAAAGGTGATGTGGTTGGATTTCATACAAAGAACATCATAAGAAATAGTAGAGACACTAAATCAGTTTGAACTGATCTGAACTGGGACTGAATTTGGTTAAAAGTAGGACTATCTCTGTTTTGACATTAGTTCCTGTCTGGGCTTACGAAAAATAAGAAAAACACAATGCTGTGATGAGAGGCAAGTATACCTGTGGCTGGTCTGAACTACACCGCAGTCTTCAGTTACTCCAGTTCATCAACATTTTTATACATGTTTGTACATTTTGTATCTGCATTCTGTGTGGATTTTTGTTCTGCAGGGGAGCATCATCAGAAGTACATACAGCGTAGAGGGAGCAGTGGACAGCTGTAAAACATGTTTAAGATAGCACTCAATGTTATTTCTGGACAAATTCAAATGAATTTGAAGGAGCAAGGGCGATGTGATTGGATTTCATTTTCTTATATACGAGTGAAGTTGTAAGAAAAGGTACAAAGGCAAACTTTAAGTACTACGTTATTTGCTTATTGCTTATATTAGCATGTTGTGCACATAACCCTAATCTTAATCTTCATATCGTTTTTGTAATACTTGAGTTGTGCAAATTGTTACGCATTTACATATTTTCAAACACGTTGCATATTTACATTAAATCCAATAGCACATGAACGCAGCATAAATAGAGCATATGGTGGACTATGGTAACATCCTCAGGTGTGTGACCACATGATCACATCTCTGAGGTGTGACCAAAATCACTTACGCATAGAGCAACTGTATATAGTAATGTCAAAATGTCTCCATTTCTCTTGCCCCAAGAATCAAATCGGATATTCTGCAAAAGTAGCTTAGTTGTAATTTAGATGTAGCTTAGCCCTAATGTAGTATGCTATATCTTCTCAAATGTTATGCTACCGCACAAAATATTAAGATAATATGGGCAGAACAGACACTTAGAGACATATTCCACTTTAATACGCTTTGCCTTTTCATACTGTTCCTTTTTCCAATCGTCCATTTTCACATTCTTCATTTTATTACATTTTTATCATTCTTTGAGGAGGAACTGAGCTTTAAAAAAAGTGGAAAACGTGGAAATGATGACATATCCCGATCGTCAGTCAGTGTGAGTGCGAAAGGAGATTAGTCTGTCCATCAGGGGAAACGCGTCGATTTCTCTGAGGCGATAATCCTCAAATCCTGAGGACAGGACACAGTGTTTTTTCAGAATCTCTCCTCTTGTAATATTCTTCGCTTGCTTTCTTAGGCAAGGATTAAAGAGATGGGTCATTTAGACACAAATTTTGAATTAATTTTCAATGAGATTAATATACATTGAAGAAAGCAAATGGAAGCTGGGATATTATAGGATAACCTGGGATGTTTCTTATTTATAGGAAATAAAATAAAGAATGAAAAAGGAGTGTTTATGCAAGAACGTTTTTTTTCCTTTTACATTTTTTCAGTATAAAACCAAATCCCAGGCATAACTATTGGAGCATCTTTTTTGAAATCTGGTTGGCATGTACCTAGTACAAGATACAAGAACAAGCAGCTTTTCTAAGCTAACATGTTCCCTTAGCATGCATCCACGCCACACAATAGGTTTGGTGCCAGGTTGAAATGACATAACCCATTAAATCCCATCTACAATATTAAATCACATCTTTTGTAAGCTGCTATTCCTTTGCTTTTAAGATTGAAAATGACTTACAGGAGCGTAATATGTTCGAAATCTGTCTCTGTGGATGGAAGCTGAAATAAAGCTACACAATGCTTCACATGTAACAGTAAAGATAATAAATGTGTCCTTTCCTATGAGCACTCGCTGCATCACAAAACACTATACAAAGAGATTCAAAGGAATAAAAGATAGTACTGGATCGATGTGCTTTATTAGAAACTTTTGCCCTTAGAAACAATTCTTCAAAGTACAAGGGAGGTTCGAATTAGAGGTGGAGAACTCTTAATTTATTTTCCTGTACAACCCAACTTCATGGCTTTTAATCACGATGCTAGCATGTACTGAGCAGACCTTTCTGCCATTTGAGCAAAAGTACCCCATGCTAACAAGACTTAACGAGTGATTGTCAGAGGTGTTGGATGATTAACATGGCTTGCTATGCTCACAGTTAATGTAGCTAGCTAACATTATTTATGGTTGGGACTGAATTTGGGTGACAGCAGAACTGTCTTTGTTTTGATGTGTATTCCTGTTTGGGCTGTAAAGTCTATGAAAAATGCAATGATGTTATGGGAGTCAAGTGCACTTGCGGCTGGACCGAACTGCACTGCAGTCATCTATCAGTTATTCCAGTTGACTAACTTTTTTATTCACATTTTTGCATCTGCATTCTGCATGGATTTTTTTCTGCATGGGAGCATCATCAGAAGTGCAGCTTCAGGAGACCAGTGGACAACAGTAAAGGACATTTAAGATAGCAGGGCAATCTTAGATGAATTCATATGAATTTGAAGGATCAAGGGTGATGTGGTTGGATTTCATCCGATTACGTACAAGTAAAGATGCAAACTCCACCCCTATCCTTGCATCCATTGTTACAAATTTGCATTTGCATGTAAGTACTGCGTTAAGTACTGGTTGAATTTCTTAATTTGACTAAAGAATTGACGAGAATCAGTGATTTCCCAGCCAACCAATGTTGTGTTCAGGAAGTTGCACATTACCCAACAACAAAATCAAAGCATCAGACAGCCTCTTCTCATGTATTCAAAGTGTGCAAATTAGTTCATTTGCAGTAAAGTGACAAAACATATTTATTTTCTTCAGTCAATTTCTCAGACCAATCACAGATTTACCTACATCTGCCTACCTGAGTATTCGGTGAGCGAAAGCAAACCATGTTTTAACCACAATGCTGATTAATTCTCGAGTCTGATTGGTCAGAAGTAGTTAATTAATTTCTCTGACAGTGCAACTGCAAATCAGATGTTTATATTATTTATTACATTTTAGTTGTTTTAGTTTCTGTAGTAAACAGATTAAAAATGTGTGTAATTGTTGATGTAGTGACGTTTATTTAAAATTGTTGGAAGGAGTCTCCAGATGAGCAAATTGATAAATGCATTGATTAAGGAATGAAACACTTGTGGGTGTGCTGTTATTGGAAAATAATCGACCACAGCAGCTAGAAATAGTTGTTCCCTCATCAGCTTTATCTCTCATTATTAATAAGACAAAAAAAGTCATACAGCTTGTCATGTTACACAGAAACCAGACTTTCATGTGCTAAAAACCTTATAGCTTTACATCTGACTGTTTACTAAACCCTGACAATGACCATTTCTTATCAGAATCTATAAACCTCTCGACAGGCCATACCCACAAGAGACTACCTGGCAGTTTGTTTGCTGGTGTGAACAGACATATTTACTGGTGTGAACACAACATTTCACACATAGATGTAGATGTTTATCTGTAACACGATTATACTTACATACAATATATAAATGTACTATATTATAACTATTTTAGATTTTTTTTAACACTGTGTACTGTATATACAGTCATACCAGAAATTAAGGACACGCCCCTAATTCAAATGAGTACTATAAACACAAAGTATTCAGTATTCCACTGAACTCCCTCTTTATGTATTAGGCTAAGTGCTAAAGCTATATACATGCAGGAAATAATAAAGGCAATATATAAGGATTGACTTTGTAAGCAAAAGACTTAGTGAAAGTCCCAGTGTTATGATTCATATCCCCTGGCTAGAAAATGACCTAAATTATACACGAGCAATTAGATAAAGAAATATATGTTATCTATGCGTGTGCTGTGCTTCTAGGATCATGCCTCAGAGCATAGCGAGGATATTAATGAGGAGCCATGAGTCATTTCACAGAAGGAACAAATTCGTCCATTTTACATCGCTGAAAGGTCTCTTATCACGCCTTTGCTCTAAGTGCTGCTCAGATTTTGAGGGTTAGCGTCGTAGTGCTCTTGGGAATAAATGGGGGATCAGGCCATCAAGAGAACCGGGACGAAAATAGTAGGCTACAGTGACACAACATAAATTATTCTGTGCTACACAAGGGAAGCCATTGGCATGATTTAGTTAAAGACTGTCGCCTGACACAACTGATTCTCGACTGGTTCATCGAAATCACAGCATGCCTGCGTTTCTCCCCGGTGCTCAATGTCTCTAAAAGTGTTGCACTAACGTCATAATCTTTACAGCATCTTAATATGTGAGATGGACAATAATCTCAGTTTCACTTTGAGTCCAAAAGACAACTGTTTTGTCTGCAGAAAAAATGCTCATAAATATAAAATATTTTATATTAGTAATAAAATATATAGGATGTATAATAAAAAAAAATCTAAATGCATGCTGCACATGTGACAGGGCATCCAGGCCATCACCAACTACAGGACAACATCACCTGCCTGTGACAGTGATGCCTCCCTCCCAG
>CM075022.1:17184957-17202100 GCA_037576675.1 Pangasius sanitwongsei
ATATATATATATATATATATATATATATATATACATATATATATATATATATATATATATATATATATATATATATAAAAACCAATATATAAAACCAAGAAGCCAAGGCTAACTCGCAACTCCATGCTACCACCACCATGCTTCACACAACTTTTGAAAGACCAGAGAACCTTATTCTACACACTTACAGAGACTCCATCATACCATTTAGCAAACTCCATACAGGAATTTGATTGATCCTGTTCTCAAACTTTGTTGCGGACTTGTTTTGATAGCATCATGAAGACCAAGGAGCTGCTTGTTTAGGTATGTTCCAGGTTGTAACACTACAGAATGTGAAAAAATTCATGGGTGTGAATACTTGATAACAAAGACAGTGCTGGGAATAATACTGTTTTTAATCAAAAGGAAAGTATGAGTCTTTTGGAACTCTTTTGGAGCCAAAAAGAATTCCCAGCAAAAAGAGAAATGAATCCTATCACAAATTTATATCCATTAAGATGACAGTTTTTTTTTTTAATTTAAAAAAGGAGGCAATTTACACTAATTCATTTCAACGAGCATGCCTCTTTCTGACTTGTTATTTCTCTCTGATCTGTTATGGAAATTATTCATAATGAATTGTATTGTAAACAATTTGGAAAGCAGTTATCTTAGACAACAATGTTCACAATTAGTAAGTAATCAAGTAGTCACATTTTGATTTGAGTGAAAAATGAAAACCATGGTTATAATCACGCGCTGATTTTGAGCATGTGCCACACATCAATTCCTTTGTTTAATCACATACTACTTTTGTTTCACTGACAGCACTGAAACTTTAATTTTAGCAACTAAAAGGAAACCATTTGTGTCAGTATTTGTAAAAAAAAATAAAAAATAAAAAAAATAAAAAATTCTCCACAAGCCCAAAACTGTCTCATATTCCCATCATTATGAGTTCAGATGGGGACATGATGGAATATTTGATTCTCATACAGAGATAATTGCTCACAGGACTTCCTACAAATACAACTTGTGCAATAAGCAACAACAATAAAATTAACATATTTTCAGTACTACAAGACAGGATCATATTAGACCAGTTTTAGCATCACTCCACTGGCTGCCTGTTTACTGTAGAATTGACTATAAAATTTTATCACAGGTTTTATTTTATTACTACGTAATGGTACAGAACCTTCACACAGCTCTGAATGCCTGATAAACTATGTTCAGAGATAAAGTCTTTAAGTCTCTGTTCCTTTTTAAGGCCTCTGCTCCTGTAAATCTTCAGGAGGGAGCACTTTGTACTTTTGGAAAAAAAAAAAAAAAGAAGAAGAAAGGCTGGTAAGGGAATGAATGTTTATAGCTGTTATAAGTGATAACTTGTTTTGTGGATATTCCACAACCTTAAATGTAACTGTAAGTAGATAAAAAAAAAGTTATTTGGTAAAATTTAATCTTAATCGTTGGCAAATCACTTTGATATAGGTGGATTAAAACATTTTGGACATGCTGTTAAAACCAAACACTGCTCATTTCCTTGAGAACAATAATTCCCACAGTGAAGCATGGTGGTGGTGGCATTTTGGAATTTAATTGCTAACTAGTTTTCTTAATGCCATTGATCATTTTCCTTTAACAGTACACCCACAAGTGTTAACAACTGTTTATAGCTGTTATAACATAAGTGATGACATGAACTAACTTGTGGACACTCCATAACCTTAAATATAAATAGAAATGGATAGAAAGTATGATGCTATTCGGTAAATAATTTTGTACATTTTTTAAATTTATTAATCATAGGCAGATAAGAGGAATAAAACACTATGTCACATGCTCTTAAAACCAGACACTGCTTATCTTCTTGAGAACACCATGCCCGCAGTGAAGCATGGTGGTGGGTGCACATAGGAAGTTCTTTGTTGATTATTTTCCTTGATGTTGTTCATTATTTTCCTATAACAGCATGCTGCCAAGTTTTAACGACTGTTTATAGCTACTATAACATAGGTGATGACAGGAACTAACTTGTGGACCTTCCACAACCTTAAATGTAACTATAAATGGATGAAAAGTATAACATTATTCTTTAATACATTTTTTAAAAAGTTATGCATTTAAAAAAATTATTTAATCATTTACAAATCTCTGTGGTATAAGAGAAATAGAACACTACTGGACATCTGTTACAATCAAACACTGCTTATCTCCCTGAGAACACCATCCACACAGTGAAGCATGGTGGTGGGTGCTTATATGAGCTTTACTGTTGAATATTTTCCTTGATGTCGTTGATAAGAGCATGCCCACAATAGTAATCATGTGATTGTTTAATTTTTTTTTTTTTTTTTAGTTTTTGGAACACAAATTTTATTTGGCATGTTGTCTGAGTAATGTTCTAAGAACATTATGAAGCCAAATCATATGTCATGTTTTCACAACACTGCAGCTAAGCCTTGTCGAATACATTATCACATGTGCTCATAAGCTCGATAAGGGGACACACGCAAACCACTTTCATGAATGTTGCATATTTATTCTTCCAAAATCTCACCCAGGAGAAACACCGTGTTTTTTCTGACTTCCTGTCCCCTCATTTATTAATTACAGTGGTCAGTGTTTTAATTAAAATGCAAATGAGTACATATCATGGTTGAGACTCCAACCAGCTAGTGTCAATTACAATGAATAACCTGCAGTAATTAACATTCCTATTTAATAGCTGAGCCCAATTTTGTGTAGAAAAAAGTTTACGCCGACTGTCTTCGAGCCAAAAGTTTGCTTTTTATGCGGGGGCACTAAATCATTTCAATTTGTAAGGCTACAAATTGAAATGAAGAACAGATTGACAACATTTCTTGTTTTCATGTCCCTTGGAACCAACAAATGGCTTCATAAATAAACAAATAGCTTGATTTTAACCATTCTTTTTCATTGTTGATTCAGCACAAAGTTTCTCTGAGCCTTTTATCACTGAGTCATGAAGATAAAAGTGGCACTACGTCGCAACAATCTTACTTCAGAGGCTATAAACCTGATAGTGCCTGAGACTGAGACGCATTCATGATGACATTAAGGATGCTTTGTTGTTGAAACTCTTCTAAAGTGCATCCTTTTTATTATCTCCAGTTTTTATTGTTGTTGTTTTTTTTATTTGAAGGAAACAAAACCACATTTCTACAGCTGTTTTTTTTTTCAAAAGTTCTTCCAAAGTAACAGAACACCCCGGTTTATTGTTTTCTGAGTGAATGTATGGGTCAGGGTATGGGTCATACCATTCATCTCTTACAGAAAAGTCATGTTATTATTATTATTATTGTTATTATTATTATTATTATTATTATTATTATTATTGATTTTGAATCATTTATTTTGTTTTCACATGTTTTTTTTTTTTTTAAACATGATTTATTTGTTTTACATGTGACTTTTGTACACATGGTTATTTTACTTTCACGTTTTGTTTTGTTTTTTGGGGTTTTTTTTTTACAAATGATTTGTTTATTTTACATGATTTTTTGCACATTCATTTTTCACATATGATTTTTTTGCATGTCATGATTTTTATACACTTTATTCATTTAGTTCACAGATTTTTTTATCACATGTTAATCACATATGTTTAGTTGAGTTCAAATGAGTTCAATGCAATTTCAGGGCATAACATTTTGAAATGCACCTTCACATGCGTATTTCATTTTTTTAGAACAAATATGACAGACAGACTGCTGATTTCATAATGCATCATACATTATTAGCTTCAATTCTGTGGTCTTATGGGTAAAAAACTCACCTGGCTGTGACCCTGAACAATGAAGAAAGTGATGAAAAAGACTGTCATTGTATAAACAGATTGTCTGTGTGACTCCTATTGTCTCATTAGATCAAAGCAAATTACTGTGGGCAGTTGGCTCAGTCGGGCCCTTAGAGCTTCGAATTATTCAAAAGTCAGACTCTTAAATGGGTATAACAGTGAAACAGTGAAAATGAAAATGTGCCTCGATGTGGCAGGAAAGTGGAATCTATTGCCTGCTTATAGGGAACATTTAAAGCACACATTCAGAAGATCTGAAGCTGTTATTAGTGAGAACATTTAATCAGAAGATCAGAATGCAAAATGGGAAAATATTCAAAGAATTTTGTCCAAATCCAGTTTGGACAAATTTCTGCAGCTGTTGATTTGATATAACAAATCCTTGAATCATTAAAAATGAATAGAGCTTCATCACCATCTCTCACATTCACGCTTCAAAAGCTATTAGTCCCGTAATTAGATAATCCGGCTGCCTGCTAATTTTGGATTTCTTAATATTGGAGTTCCTATTTTCAATGAAAATGACAGGATTCAGAGTAGCTGAGCCTCGGATATAAACCTGAAGGAATTTTCGACAACATAGCCAAGGTTTGGATTTTAAAAATGATAGACAAAGTTTGCAAACTACTTGTAATAAGCAATGCTAATAAGAAGTAAGTTTGTGATTGCAATAAGCTACAGAAGCCCTGAACAGCAAGTTGTTAAAAAAAAAGTGCTATATTATTATTTTTGACTTATTACTTCAAACTTAATAAAATGTTTTCAGGATATCAAGATATTTTGTTGTTATTTCAGTTGATATTTAGTAACATTCAACTAATGTTTAACAAATTAATAAAACATAATATATCTTTAAATAACAAGATAAACTTAGTTCAACAAGTTCAGCTTTGTATCTTATCATGACTTAATAACTTCAAGACATTATGTAGTTGTTTTCACTTAAGATCTTGTTATTTCAACTTCACTGATCATTTCAAGATATATTCTCATTATTTTCCACTTAATATCTCATAATTTAAAGGTATTATAATGTTATTTTGACTGAATAACTGTTTATTTCAACTTCAAGATATCATTTTCTTATTTCGACTTTAAATAAGTTATTAAGTCTAAATTATATATTACGATATTCTCTCCTTATTTTGACTTAATATCCGAATTTTGACTTATTAATTCGAATAATTTCAAGATTGTATTTGATCATTTCTACTTAATATCTTATTTCAACTTAATAATTTAATTTGAAGATATTATCTCATTATTTTAACTTAATATATTGTTATTCTGACCTAAGTCATTATATTGACTTAACTCATATTTTCAAGACACTATCTTGTTATTTCTACTGAATCTCATTATTTCAAGATCTCATTATTTTGACTTATTCTATCTCTCATTATTGTGACATAACTCGTTATTTTAAGATATTGTCTTATTTCTTATCTCATTTTGTTTCAGCTCATTATTTCAAAACATCTCATTATTTTGTCTTAGCATCTTTTGTCAATGTAAATACTTACTTAAAATTATTATATCTTTATTCTGAATGAATATCTCATAACTAACCCCCCCCCCAAAAAAAAGGAAAAAAGTGTTCAGGACTTCTGCAATGTTTTACATCTGCAGTGTTTTAATTTTTCTGCAGTCTTTGTTTTACCCGCTATTTTTTTTCACCAGCTGCTGCTTTAATGGCTTCCTTCAAGTGAAATACTGTTGCTGCTGTACAGTCATCCCAATGAGTCAGTGAGCATTTGGCATAATACAATTTGATGATTATAAGAAATGACTCACTCGATATACAGTGATGTACTGATATATATATATATATATATATATATATATATATATATATATATACACACACACACACACACACACACACACCGGTCAGCCATAACATTAAAAACACCTGCCTAATATTGTGTAGATCCCCGTTGTGGCACGAAAACAACTGATCCGTCAAGGCATGGTTCCACAAGACCTCTGAGGGTGTACTGTCGTATCTGGCACCAAGACGTTATTAGCAGATCCTTTAGGTCCTGTAAGCTGCTAGTTGGGGCCTCCATGGATGGGACTTGTTTGTCCAGGACATCCCACAGATGCTCGATTGGATTGAGATCTGGGGAATTTGGAGGCCAAGTCAACACCTTGAACTCTTTGTCATGTTCCTCAAACCATTCCTGAACAAGTTTTGCAGTGTGGCAGGGTGCATTATCCTGCTGAAAGAGGCCCCTGCCATTAGGGAATACTGTTGCCATGAAGGGGTGTACTTGGTCTGCAACAATATTTAGGTAGGTGGTACATGTCAAAGTAACATCCACATGAATGCCAGGAAGTGACGGACACACATCCTGCGATTTCTCAGACCAGGCCACCTTCTTCCATTGCTCCATGGTCCATTTCTGATGTTCACGTGCCCACTGTAGGCACTTTTGGCGGTAGACAGGGGTCAGCATGGGCACTCTGACTGGTCTGCCACTATGCAGCTCCACATGCAGCAAGCTGTGATGCGCTGTGTGTTCTGACACCTTTCAATCATAGCCAGCATTAACTTTTTCAGCAATTCATGCTACAGTAGCTCTTCTGTGAGATCGGACCAGACGTGCTAGTCTTTGCTTCCCACATGCATCACTGAGCCTTAGGCACCCATGAAACTGTTGCTGGTTCACCAGTTGTCCTCCTTTGGACCACTTTAATAGGTACTAGATACTGCATACTGGGAACACCCCACAAGACCTGCCGTTTTGGAGATGTTCTGACCCAGTCATCTAGCCATCACAATTTGGCCCTTGTCAAAGTCACTCAGATCCTTATGCTTGCCCATTTTTCCTGCTTTGAACACATAAACTTCAAGAACTGAATGTATATATATATTATACACACACACACACACACACACACACACAAAGAGTATATACAAATAGTGAGGATTTCTTCAGAAGAGTTTAACGAACACAATATCTTATTCATTTATGCTTGCTTAAATTATGTAATAACATGTTCAGAGAATTTTGTCCCATGCTAAAGATGGAGTGTTGCATCATCTGTTCTTTACTTGCAGTGATTCCCAGAAAACCCTCCTGATATACAGCTCTGATGTGACAGACAACGATGGGGTGTAGTTGCTCACGCACCACCATAGAGGAATTTTCTAGCATGTCGTTGTCTTGTAGAGCTGCGATTTCTGACAACTACACACAGTCTCAGTAGATACTTACAGTACATGTACAGTGAATGGCCTTAAGGCAAAACATGAAAACATCTTGAAACACTGTTACTCCTCTCATACCACAGCAATTTGCCAAAGATTACATTCTTTCACTTATTAATGAATGACACATCATGCTTTTTAACCATTTATAGGTACATTATAGGTACTGTGAAAGAAGTTATTTTGTGTTATCGCTTATGTTATAGCAGCTAAAAAACAGTCGTTCTCTCACCAGCCTCTCTTTCTTTAGAGAGTTAGTAAGACACACAAATTGCAGCTGGTCATGATACAGAGAAACTGGAAAGCCCATACTTCACCATATCAATGAGTATATATTTTCTTTTGTTAAATAACAGCACCAGTCCTAAAAAATACTACAATGTTCATAGGCCATGAGTTTTCCGCCAATGTTGTAACCAACGAGGCAAAAGGAACAAACTGAAGAAAGCTTTAGGGGGTAGATTTAACCTTTGTGTGGTTTTTATAGTCTTAAATTCCCTAGTTGCATTACTAACAACTTTATTTGCTTCCTAATTCCAATTCCTCACAAGTTTCTACTGTGCTTTAGAAAAAATAAAACGTTCCTCTCTAACACAGCGAGGGGTTATCCCTATGGGAGAGCCCATAATTCTGTGTAAATCCTACAACAGAGAGCTTTCTTCCTTCCCTTTGAGAAAAAAAGCTTTTAAGTAGAATCCTTTAATGAGGCTAAAACCGTTAACTTCCCAAAGACCCTTTTGGAATCCTTTTTTTTTTTTTTTTTTTTTTTTTTTTGTGATCATGAATTCACCTGTGGTGATGACCTTGCCTGCATATGATTTGGATTGCTAATGCAGATGTCCTTAGATAAAAAAAAGATAACTTGCAAATACAACCAACTTCTCTTGTGTTACAGAAAGAGAAACACACATTTATCTGAAGTTACAGAAGCTTTTGGTACAATAAGACGAAAACATGGCAATTGAGCTACAATTTGTTAATGGATTTGAGTCCATTTTAATATCAGCATAATAATATCAAGACTATCTTAACCAAAATAATGACAGCAATTTAGGTGTACACCCCTTAAGCTCTCTAGTGCCACCGGTAGGGCAAATTTGGACATATGTTCCATGGACACTTCCCTCTGATTCTTTGGATTATGTTTTTTGGATAATGTTAATTTCTGTCATATTGGATTTTCCACCATTTTTTTTCAGAAAACTTTTTTTTTTCTTTTTTTCTCATACAGATTTTGTCCAATCATCAGCAAATGTCACAGCATCGTGAGATGAACCTGAACAAAGCTTGTTTCTCCAATTGCAGGATGGTTTCGTCCATTCTGTGCAACCGAATTTGATGTCACCAGTGTTGTCGGCTTGAGTCACATGACTTGGACTGGACTCACAAATTTGCTGGCTTTTGACTCAACATAATCAGAGACTCGACTTTGACATCACTGACTTGTGATTCCAGTCTGACTTGAGCCCTTCGACTTGGAAAGAATTGATACATTTTCAAAACCAATGATTCAAAATGACTATTATTTCTCCCAACAAACAATTAATTTTCAGCAAACCAGCAAAGCATCAAACTTTATTTCCAAGGCCAACATTCAACCAGTTGAAAGCCTGCTCATTCCCTGAAGACAGAGACACTTTGCAGTAGCCATGCTTCCAAAGATAGTAGCTTTCACCTACAAAGATGATTTGCAACATGTAGAACCTTTGGTTCAGGAATATCAGATGCCAAAGCAACAACTTCAAATTTTGTTTGGCATTTGAAGTTTCACAAAGCAAATCCAAAGGCAAAGCTAGACTGAACTGAGATAAATGGACCCCATTAGTGAAAATAGTCTACACCTCATCTCATTGATATTGAACTGATATAGGCAGTTTTTATAGTCATAGTTATGCATCTTTCAAATACCCATATATTTCCATTGAGTTAAAACATATGTCTGGAAGGGGATGAACACCAAACTTAAAAAGCCGTTCTGACTTGTGACTTGCCTGTCTTGACTTGGGAATTGACTTGAATGAAGACGAGACTTATTTGAGTAAAAAATCATGTTCTAAGGGACTCCAAGAAGTCCTCTCTAGGGGATGCTATGATTCTTTTAATGCCCTGAAAGGTGCTGAGTGTTCTTGATGTAACAAATTTGTGATTTGCCAAAAAGGAAATCAGCCATTTTGAAATTTAACAAAAATTTTGAAAATTTTTTCACTTAGAAATTGTGTAATCAACATGGAATTTGGATCACAGCATCATGAGACCAGCCCGAATAAAGCTTGTTTCTCATGCAAACAAATTTAATGGCTAAATTGCCAAAAAGGAAGTGGGTACATATCTCAGCATTGCTTTATGTATTGACACCAAACCTGTGTTTAACATCAGTTTCGCTATATGACCAAAGTGTTGAACAGAAGCTTCAAGCAACGTCATGGTGTTTTGCCTTCAAATTTAGTATATCTCCTTCGGAACAATGCTGATGTTTGCAATGGCTTCACGTCTTCCTCCTTCACCTCTACATACAGTACAGTATGTGTGTAATTAGCAAGAAAAGTTTCAGTGGGTGTGGAAACTCTTACCGCAAAAAAAGCAGCAGAGCAAACCATTTTACAAAATGGGGTAATGTTAGCTTCTCAAACAAGATGCAAACAATGCATAGGGTTATGTTTTTGACAGTCATAGTTTGAGCAAATAGACATTTCAGATGGTTTTATTCTGTACGTCACTGGACTACTAAACCCTCCTGGGATTCTGGCCTGGCCCAGGCCTGGGACAGCTTCCCTGGTTGCACCTCCTGTGAGAGCAGGGCTGCTAAGTATGGCGCCTCTTTGTACTCTTGAAGAAAAAAAAAAATTCACTGTGACAATGCTGCAAATATTTTATAACCTCACCAAAATCTATTCTGTCTTTAAATTTTTGAAGTTTATAAAATATTAAAGAGAGCCTGGCTTACTTACTTATGCATCATGTAATACTGAAGACACTGCTGCAAAAAAAAAAAAAAAAACAAGGTATAAAAACCTTCATAATTTACATTCAAGCCCCAGAAACCCTTTTGTGAAAATAGAGATGGAAAAAGGTCTGTGTTGAGCCAACAGAGAGACTTCTGGCAGCATGTTAAAACATAGAGCCCATTTGTTCCAACACATTGTCAAAAAAGGAGAGAAGCATGGAGCACAACTGTACTGTTTTTGCCCAAGGACAGCCATTACTTTCTTATTAGTTACAATTCCATAGACCAGAAAGAGTCATTTATTTCATTCTGGTATATTGAGCACCCTAATTATTGGCAAGAGCATCGTTAGAGCAGGGTGAAAAGGTCATAATAGAGCAGCAGAGAAGAACATATAAAAACCAGCACACAATATTTTATTGGAACACTTTTTAAAAAAATAAAAAACGTTCGGCTGCACTTTATTTTATAGCACAGTAACGACTGAGTAATATATCATTAAATATGTAGTAACGGCAAGTAATATCTGCAACATTACTAGACAAAGCTAGGTTTGGGTAAATGTGTGCTGCTCTTGAGTAATGCTCAGTGCATAATTTTTAAATTGAAAATGGATGTATATGTATAAATCATAAACAAAGTGAAAAATATTAGTTATACAGCATTACTTGAGCCTATGATCCATATTTGGACATCACATGAACAATAACAGTTTAATGACAGGGGCATTTTAAATAATAATATAAATATTATATAATGTGTAATAATAATATAATAATAAATGATTATTGCACATTTGTTAATTTGGTACCATTCTTTTTAGTAAAATATGCTATTATTATGTATTGTATATTGAGCCATTTAGTAGTAGCTATTTTTTTAATTAGTAGTAAGCAGGGGTGGAAAAAGTACTGAGAAATCATTCTTATGTGAAAGTATAGATGTATCAAAATCGTGCTCAATTAAAAGTGGAAGTATCCAGTTAAAATGTACTCGTGTGAAAATTTTTTTTTAAAAAAGTTGCTATGTAAGTATTAAAAAGTCAATTTTTTTAAATTGTAAATGTCATGCTTTTGTGTGAAAATGAGCTTATCACTTCTAAATCTAAAACTGTTATATATGTATATATAACATAACAATATATATATATTGTTTGCTGATGAATTAATAAGAAGTAAAATATCATGTAAATAACCAATATTTATCATTAGCTAGAATTTGACTAGCTGGCTGATCAATTTTTTTTGTCACGACTAAATTTTACTGTGTCACTAAATACTGCAGTATGAAACTGATATTGGTTTTTTTCATGCAAAGTGTGTAATTTAAAATCCAATAACAGTGGGGTATAAAAGAAAAGCATTCACTCCATTGTGAGGAGTAAAAATGTCATTACAAAAAAAAAAAACATTATACTGATAAACTCCCTCAGATGAGTTACAAAACATCTTTAAGGTCAGAACAGTCTGGTCCTACTGCAAAACTCTTCAGAAACAAGACACACCCCATAACTGCACAATGCCCTGTCATTCTACGTGGCCCCGCCCCCTCTGCCCAGGAAACTTAAGCACGTTTTAAACATGTGCTTTTAAATGATGCTCACAGATTCCCAAAGGAAGGAGAATCCCATTTGTCAGTATATTGACATTCCCATCAGGAAGGTTAGAAACCACAGCTTAATAGGAGCTATTTCAGTGCACTGGTGTGTTATTTGATGCCCACATCCACCGCTGAGAATCTCATCACACCACGAGCATCAAAGACAATATTCCACTTGATTTCATTTTCCCTTTCACTTAATTGCATTGAAACTTCAGATCAGGATCAAAGATGAAAGTTTTGTCGCTTATATTTAAGTCACATTTATTAGAAAAGCAATTCTTGGTGATTTGTTTTGTTGTTGTTGTTGGTTAAAATGTTTGTACATTTTAGTATTACTTTTGTGGAATAACAACACTTATCCTTTAGTGATAAAGTGTTCAACTTTCACATAAACAAATTTTTTTTTTAAATCTATTTAGCAGCATATAGTTGGAGAAACATATCACAAGGTGTTTATTAACTAACTGATCACTCAAAATCGTTTTAGTGCTAATCAACATCTATTGTTTCTTTTGCTGTTGTTCTGTTTCCCCCCAGAAGTTTTAAGCTACAAGCACTAACTATCCAAAGAACCCTTTGGAGCTCTGACCATCCTAAAACATTTCAACAATCATCCAAAGGACCACAGCAACCTATCGGGTTCTTTATTTTATCCCTCCTTAAAAGTTTATCCCAGGGTTTCGCTTTTCCAAAAAAATAACCCTAGAAATTGGTTTACAATTGGAGTCATGAGTTCAGATGATTACTAATATTTAAGCATTTAATCTATGCTAATTTACTGCATATCTCATTAGCATTTAAATAAACATCAAATAAAAAATGTCTGTGCACAGTTCCAAAGTTAAAAGCAGCCCCATCATGAGTAATGTCTAAAAGTTCCTCAGCAAGTTTCAGCTTGTTTATTAATCCCTCAGATCCTAACTACACAAAATGCTCGCTATTTCCATAATGCTGTACGTTAGCATTGTTGAGGTAGAACTGTTCAGAGCTGTAATTTTTCTACAATCATACCTGAAATGGTGCAAAACCTTTCACTCATTCCTTTCACTCATTCCTCATTCTCACTGCAGACAGTGAGATATATTACCCATAAAAGATAATAATGAAGTCTTTAACTGCATCAATCAAAGGTCACAAAATGTAAATTGCTAGCCTTTTTCACAATTTAACTAGATGAACTGCCATTCTAGCCTTTCTACAATGTGCAATTGGACAAGTAATATTCCATAATTGATGAGAGGTAATTTTGCAGTGAGTAAATGAACTGTAACTCTAAAAGTGTGGACTGAACTGACCTCTAACTTACTGAGATCTTGGAAAGACACAGACGTGAAGTGCAGCAGTTAGGTTTTTTTAATTGAAAACATGGCCTTTTTCAAAGTTACATTTTACACTAGCTAGCATTATTTTAGTGAACATGAACAAAACATAAGCGTCAGCATTAATAAAATCCAAGTCATGTTAAAAATGAGCTCTTGTGTTAATTGTGTATTAATGTTTGTTCACATGTTCACATGAACTGCACGTAAATTAGCATGTTACTAAATCTTAATAATCAACTGAACTCTAGTCAGGTGTAAATTGACAGGAATGAAGGGCAAGTATTACATTTGTGGAAGCTAATTTCTGCCATTTAAAGATAAAATAAAAAGAATTCAATAATAATAACAATAATAACTAGGAAGCTTCTTCAGATAATGACTTCATATCAATGTTTTTACTTTTTCACACATCTGATACCATTAAATAAAGAGCCTTATGTACATAATGTACATTTTATTCACATTTACCATGTCATCAGGACCACGCTCATGTCACAACTCTCTTAATCTATATTCATATTGTGGTCTGAACCATTTTTCAACACTTTAAATCAGCGTTATATTTAATTACACAGATGTGGTATTCTTCTGGGTGGTGCTTTGAGATGTGAACGTGTGACAGCTATTAAGCAACAAACCATAGTTAAATTCTGTTCCTTCGTTTCCTTTGCAAGCAAATGTTACTGTCTTGCTAGTAAATTGCTATTACGATGTGCACTGACTGCACACATGTAAACTAAAAGTCATGTGGGATCTTACTGTGACCATAAACACTGGATAAATATACTGTTCATTTTTCATTCCTTAGTTCATTATTTTAAAAAAATAAATACATCATAAGGATTACTATACAATGTTAGTTAATGAAACTTTTTTTGTAGGAAAAAAAAGCTAAATAATTGAGTTTGACAATTAACACTTTGCTTATGGATAATGTTCACAGGACTTCATGACTTGTTCACTTCTGTATAAGCCTTTTATAAAAACTAACATAAACCTGTGTAAAGAATTATAACATTTATCATCTGATATTATTATTATTATTATTATTAATTTTGACAAGCTGGCATCCCACAACATTAAATGTAACTATAAACGGATCAAATGTATGTCATGATTCTTTAATAAACAAAAATTTGAAATTGTTGAAGTGGTAGAAGAGGTTCAGGGTGTGCTGTTATTGGAAAATAATCAACTAATCACAGCACTTTGTCATTGATGATTTTCCTATAACAGCCTGATACAGAGTGCTTTATTCTTTACTTAATCACTATTATGATGACGAACCAAAAGGAATGATACAAAAACATGATAAACGTGTAAAATTCTGGCTTAATTTATGTCTAACACGCATTTAGCTTATTTCTTTAGTAACGGTGACTGAACACTAAATAATATTGAGGACTTGCATATTCAACCCTTATCCTAGTCAAGAATGATTTAAGCTCTGAAATATTGATTCAGCTACAGTTTAGCCTGCAAACGTTCAATACTCTGTTTCATATCACCATCAGTACATCACTATAAGTAGCCGTTCTCTGCTTTTTAAATCCCTGGACGTAGATTAATAGCTATTGCATCAAAAGCAAGAAAAATCATTTTCCCATCTGAAAACATTCCTGCAGAGACACAGTGACTTTGTCATCGTCTGTACGGTGTTCAGTGCCTTTGTGTTCGGAATATGAAGCCGTTCGGAGTAACTAAGGCTTTCGGTCCCTCAGACGTCTTTGTTGTCAGGCTGCTATTGAAACGCCTCCATAACAAGAGGGACAGAGTCATCATTAGGCACAATGTGCTGTCACACATAACAAGCGAATAAATAATTGATTTCGAGGGCTTCCAAATAGCATTGCCGCAGCGTATGATAAAGGCAATCAGGCTGAAATTGCCAGTGTTCTTAGAATATAAAAAAAAAATAAATAGAAAAGCAGAGATGGGAGGAAACTTTCAATCAACACTTTGGATGGGCTTCCTGGCAATCCAAATGTTTAGACAGCATCCTGCCTTCATGAGGTGACCTTGTTGATAAGGGGGGGGCGCCTAAATATTAATGGGAAATTAATGTTGATGTGCGGACAAGCTCAAGGAGGACACACTTCTAGATTTTTTTTCCCTGATTTATAATTGTGAGCTACTCGGGCAGGGTTTTATTCAGAAACGCCTGATGCTGAGCGGTTTCAGCAACACTTCCACACTGAGATTTATTATTTATTTATTTTAATGGAATATCTCAAAGCTTATTATTTATAACATCGGTTTCGGATGAGTAAAAATGTACCTCTATTTCACAGTTTATCTACCAAAAAAGTCTTCATTTAAGGGTGTTTTCTGACTGAAAACCTGGAACAACAGTCTAAGCTTTACAGCAACAGAGTGTAAATCAGCAGGTTTAGTATTTAGTATTCATTTAGTTGAACTGTAGTTAACTTGCGTATATAACTTGTTCAACACGTGTTCACTTTAAGTTGTATTTAAAGCATGGAAACTTCAAACAGGCTCACACTTTCAAGCAATTACAAGACAAATCAGGAAAAACAGCTCTACTGATGGTTGAGGGAACTGGAGAAAGATATAAAAAGATGTCAAAGTGCTTAGTGGAAAAGAAAGTCAAAAAACAAAAAGACACAACTGAGAAGAAATACCAATGAAATAACTTACTAAATAAAGAAATAAATAAATCTAATAAATAAAGATCAAATAAATAACAGTAGGGACAGAAAGAGGAAAATGACATAAAAATGTAAATATACAGTATTGTGCAAAAGTCGTAGCACCCTAATTTTTTAGCAGTTTTTATTTTATGACTTCTACGTTGAGTCAGTACAAAAACGTGTAAGATTTTTAAACATTAGTTTTCCAGCACAAAATTAAATGTTACACAAAAAATGCTTGTACGGCAGTAAAGAAAGCAGCAGGTTACGTAAGAGACACTTTTCAGACAAAAAACATAATGAAGGCTGCTGGGTTTCGCTGCAGAAATAAGAAGCGAGTCGACAGTCCTTCCTTATAAAACTGCACACACTGCTATCACTCCAAATATCGACTTCGTTTTATTTATTATTGTTTACTGCTCTTTATAGTATTTTTCTAAATGTAGAAACATTTAATTTCATTATTTTTGAAGGCATCTTTGCTCTACAGCATTTATTTGCATGTGCCTTTGCATTTGTTTGCATTTGCAAGACCTTTGCACAGTATGTACAATAATAATATAATAAAGCAGATATATATATATATCATATTATACATCCTATAAAAATAAAATAAAATAAAAGTCCAGTACAGTAGTTTCAGTATTAATATGTTAAGATGTTATCATTTTTGTTACTATGGCGTCTGTAAAAACAAGACTCGCATTAAATGTTGTTTAGGCTTTAGTATTTCTGCATTTGTTAGGGCGCACAAACTTTTGCACTCAGCTCTACATATTCCAGCCCTTTTTTTTTTTTTTAAATCTGATTAAGCAGAATTACAATACCAAAAGGCAAAAACATAATTTTGCTGCTTTGTAACCCCCTGTGATAGGAATAAATGCTGTTTCTGTAGGCCTGAATTACAGCACTGGACAGATTATGAACTCGGCTGATTATATCATAATAATGCCCAAGTGGGAAACTGCAGGTACATGGGAAAGTACACAGATATTAGGATTTACTGCGAGAAATTTAGCTTTCTGGTGGCAGCACAAAATTCCTCTAGAGGCAAAGGGAAATGTTTACAGCGTAGAGAAAATGAGGTTAGTCTGTGAATTTGAAGTGATCTGAAAGGGGAACAGAAGTCAAGCTTTCGATTCGGCTTCATCGAGATGAAGTTATTTCAAGAGTAGCACAAACCACTAGGAGTTATACTGATGGAGGAAAATAATATAATTGCGAGTCAAACCTCAAGAGCATGTTGGGTCTAAGGGCAAGACACTGCATGTAGAAATGACGATTTTGTTCATGTCAGTCATCTTTGGATAAATTTCATCTATAATGTCCAAACTGTTGTAATAAAAATGTCCAGTCTCAGTAGTAATATGTTTATTTCACGGTTGTGATCAGAAACTTAGCAACTTTGAATAAGGCTTAAGCTCAGGTCACTTTACAATCATATCACATCATACAGTGAAAAGCTTGTTTCCTGATATATATTTCAATTTACCTGTCATTATGATATACACATCAGTTTCTTTTAGAAAATTCTTCTGGGAAGGCTTTCCACTAGAGTTTGGAGCGTGGCTGTGGGGATTTGTGTTCATTCAGCTACAAGAGCATTAG
>CM075022.1:17202200-17254133 GCA_037576675.1 Pangasius sanitwongsei
ATCGTCATGCTGGAACAGGTTTGGGCCTCTTAGTTCCAGTGAAGGGAAACTGTAAAGCTACAGCATACAAAGACATTCTGTACAACTGTGTGCTTCCAACTCTGTGCTAACAGTTTGGGGAAGAACCACATATGGGTGTGATGGTCAGGCATCCACATACTTTTGGCTATATAGTGTATTTCTTCCAGGAAGTGCAAATTTGCATGCATTTCATCAGCCATACAATTACTTGTCAACTTGAGACAATGGTGGTCATGGTGGTTGATGACTCACTCACACACTTTCAGTAAGCGCTTTATCCTGATCAGGGTGCGGGTGGATCCTGAGCCTGTCCCCAGAACACTGGGTGTGAGGCGAGAACACAACCTGGATGAGACACCAGTCCATTGCTGGTGCAGAATTAAATGTTACAGCATTAGAGATTCATCTCTAGGACGATTGGGTGCTTTTGTAGCCTGTGTAACTCATAAAAACGTTGATTTTGTTTTATTATATTTCACCATTGAGTCCAAGAAAATGTGTTTAACCATTCAGTTCAGGCATCTCTTTTTTTTTTTACAAGGTTTCCTTAATGACAGGCAAAGGGATGAAACTAACAGAGTTGAGTTTTATAGCACAGAACTAGCAAATACACAAAATGTGGTTAATTAGCATCCAGGCCAATGGCATGAATACATTAAGGAAATACTAATTATTTATTTTCAGTATATAATTTGGGTAACAGGGTTTTACGTTCAAAGTGATCTCATCAGTCAATATCACAATATCATTGAAAATAAAGAAAAAAGTGACAGAACCTTTTCTTCTTCCCATGATCTTCTAGAAGTTTGGAGGATGTAATGCCCTGTTGAACACGGCTTTTTTATGATTATGTTCCAAGGTAAAGCGGAGTTATAGTGGAATGAGGCAGGCTGGTTTTGTAGGTTTTTATTAATGTTTTAAGTTATTTGTCTGGAATATGCACATAGGTTGCTGTGAAGGACATTTTACCTTCACAGGTAAAAGAACTGAAAAAGCTAGAACCCCAAAAAGGGAGAAAGAAATACAGCTGAGACATGATGCAACTGCACAGTAGAAGCCCCTTGTGTTTTTACTGTAAGCTTTTCAACAGTTAGCTAACACAATCCAGAGCATTTTGTGGGTTTGTGTGTGTGCATGTGTGTGTGAGACCCCGCAGGGCCTGCATTAACATAGAGCAGCGCTCAGTCTGAATAAAAGAAAACAAAAAATGTCCTTCGACTTGTCCATCAAAGCAGGAAGGCCGTTATTTATTGACCATTTTAACGAAATATTTCAGCGGCTGAATTGTAGCCACCTGACATTAGCCACCTGACATTTCGCAGTATTGATTAGCCTTCGGGTTCAGGTCAATAATCAATCACTGCAGCAGCAGCTCAAACAGAGTGATATCTGAAAACGTAAAATGAAAAGGTGGCAATGTTTTTGGGGTTTTTTTTTTGACAGGAGTTGCTGAATACTGACTGAATGAGCTACATGGTCAAATCTTGCATGAGGTTTGCCAGAAATGCGACGTGACAAAATCCTTCCTAAGAGCAATAGACGGGGCTCAAAGCAAGGAAATCTTTACCATCCTCCATTTTAATACCTTTTTATTTGATATTTGTTACATGTCTATTCTACGACAAAATCTACAAAGACTCCTTTATCCTTAAAATGTAGGTAAAAGAGTTAATAAAAATGGAGGTTTTACAACATTTTTAGAAAAAGTCTTACAAATGTTTTATAAAAAGTTGCATCTAAAACCTCTCTATCAAAAAAAAAAGGTCTCTATCAGAAAAAACATAGTTTTTTTTTTTCTAAAAGTGTTCACCTGGCTAGCTAGCTACCTGCGTCATGCTTTTTTTTTTTTTTTTCTTCATAGTGAGTTTTTTTAAATCAGGCTTTTCCCGAGGACTTTGACATTTGAGAGGAAACCTTGCTAAGAAACTCTAGTGTTCTGAAAACCTAACATGCTAACTTAAAATGACTCGCAGGACGAGTGCTGTAGCTAATCACAGCCGTGCTGATATTCAATATAACCGCGCAATTGTGAGTGCGATATTGCTTTTACACAACGGCTCTATAAACAAGATGGAGATAGTTACTCCATTATTTTGGAGTAAGTGACATTTCGGACACAATATGGCCAATATAAATATAAGCACTCTTGGAACATCGCTCAGCCAATTAAATTAGTGGACTGGGACTAACTGCTGTATAATGATCTTTTTATTCTTTTTTTTTATTGGTTGCTACTAATGTATTCTTAACAGTAACAAAGGTTCCTTAGAGCAATGCCATAGAGTAACTGTTTTTAACCTTTTGATGGATGTTTAACCATTTTTACTGATTCCACAGAGCACTAAAAAAAAACCCTCAGTAAATATCACCATTATGTGGAAACATCTTTGTGGTGGAAAACAAATATTCCATTTATCGTGTCAAAATTATGGACTGAAAGGTCCTATAGAGAGCTTTTTGTGTGTGTATGTACTGCTGTTATTTAATAAATGTGCCCTATTCACGTCTGCTCACCGGAAACTTCATCCTTATATCAAATATTAAAAGTTTGTGTAAGTTGTTACTATAGGAACGATAACGCATAAGAACACGCACATCATATAAATCAACACTTTTTGACCAATCGGATTTAAGAATTCAAAATAACAAGTATTTACAGTGTGGCTAGCGTGATCATTTTTTAAACTTGTTTATATTAAGCTTTACTTATTATCCAACCATATATATCTTTTTAATGCCATTGCATCGCAGTTACCCAGGAAGCAGTGTGCCACATTACAACCCACTACAAGTCTATAGTGACTTTCTCCATGCTGCAATAGCTGACACTCCGGCCTTATTATCATTGATTTCTAAAGCACGTCACTATTTATCAACCTCCAAGGTCAACACCGTCCTTGTTGTCCAGCGTCCATTGTCTTTCTGTCCTACTGGAGCTGCAAACACACAGTTAATGAAGGATATTTTATATTATTCCAGGCTATATCCATTGCACATTAATTTTTACATGCTCTGAAAAGTGTGTGTGAGTCAAAATAAAGCTATGACATGAACTCGAAAAAAAAATATCTACGTCTCTGTGGAGTCATTTCTGCCTGTATACGAACGAAATGGAAACGGAGAAAGATGGGAAACTCAGAAACACGTGGCCCGTGGTTGCTTACAGATAATTACATCTTAGTTTCTTTTGCCGTCGTGGCCCCTACTCTGCTATTACTCACAAGCAGCATCATAAAACTGATAGAGAAGATTTATTTGTATAAGGCATTGGCCAGAATTATGTGCCTGCTCAAATGTGGCCCATGGTTGCTGCAAAGAAATGGCACCCCAGAAGCTCCATTCATCATTCTCATAATTTCTACACAGCTCCTACGGTTTTCTCTCTGACTTAAGGCAAAGCCCTACAGGTAGAAACAACATGTTAATTTTTCAGATATTTTGGCTAAACTGCATCTCCAACACACCTCTTAAACTGTAGCAATAAAAAAATATATGAAAAGGGTTAAATGTACTGTATTTTACATCACATTATCTCAAACTTAACAACATTAATGAAGGCTAGAAGCTCCGCCCACTTTACAGTCACGTCATGTCATATATTACTGAAAAGTTTGTTTCAAAGTTTATGTCAACTTATGTGTCATTTTCATATACATATCAATTTCATTTGAAAGCCATAAACCACAATAACTACAGGGGAAACAAACACATACTTTCCTAAAACTTAAAGTTTCCTAAAAAAAAAAAATTCATAAAAATGTAATTTATGTGTGCATTATAGTCGCTAATTAGAAGGTTGGTATGGATGGATGAAAGGATAATTGTTGGATAAGGGTTAGATTTTATTATTTTTTAAAACATATCCAAAGTTTTTAGATGGCTACTCAAAAAAATTGTCATGAATGTAATGAATTTTGACTTCACATATTAAAAAGTAACTGGATTGTCCAGGTGTACAAAAATAATTTTTTAAAAAAAGGATAAAACATTATACCTGAATTCAAAATAAATTCTTCCAGTGTCTTTATAAACAAAAAGTTAACATTCAGGTCTAAAATATTTAATGTTGATTAGAATTAAATATAGCAATATTCTTGATCAAATTTAGGCAGTTTGGGATTGTTGCAGGATATGGCTGATTTCATAGTTAAAAGACATACTTATAGATATACCTTCAATTATTTTTTTCTTTTTTTTTAAAGCTAAGGCATTCATTGAAACCTTAAATTGATGCTATGTGCACACTATGCATGAAAGGGCCATTTCAATGGTCTTTATCTTTCCTTTCTTGGATAGATCTCTGTGAAATCCCTCTTGACAAACACTTTACCCAGACTGCTATGAAAAATTCCAATCAAGGAGAAGTCATCTCTTCCCTAGAGGTCAAGTGCCATGGCAATTTTCCCAGATCCATGACAGCTATGTGAAACTAATCAATTCCACACACACCGAATCAGAGCTACGGCCTTGAGTTCTTCTGGAGTTCATGTGCGAGGGGGAAAACGTCCACGTCGCTGCCCCTGCATGCTTCACCCACTTTCCTCAGGGAAACAGGAGCTGGAGTGACGGATAGAGAGTGCTAATGAATAGCGCATAAACCCCTACAGAACATGGGTGCCAGGCAACAGATGTGGTCAACGGCCACAGATTACACTGCTGATTGGCATCGATTTGTACCAAGGCGATGCCGCTTCTATTTTTATCCTGAGCCAACCCCTAACCTCCCGTTCTCCTTTATATCCGATTGGACACACACACACATCACAGGGGTTTCTCCTTCCTTCCATGCTTGGAGATCCATATCTGAAACAGAAATGAAATAGTTACTGAACTGTAGGTGCAGGATCTGACAAAGTAGGACAAGGTGAACCTAAGAATGTCTTTGAAAGCAGGAGGAGAAAAAAAAGTGTACAGAGAGAGAACGCACTCAGATTGACCTTTATTCTTCTTCCTATTATTATTATGAGCAAGGGGCTAGCTGTTGATCAGGGAGCTTGCACAGAGCTAATGGAGGACATCTTCAGAACGTTCGGGAAGGTACTCATTTTTTGTGTAGGTTGTAAAAAGGTGACGTTTATGTTAGAAAAGTAACATTCAGAAAATGTTCTGGAAAGATGATGCTTTTACAATGTTTCACAACGTTGCTCATACACCACTGCCTATTAGACAAGAAGATGCTATCAAATGTATTTTTGATAGAATATCAAAAACAAGCGTCTTTTGTTTGTCTGATTAGGTAGCGATTCACAGGGATTTTATGGTGGATGTGCCACGATAATCTAAAGCTAAATGGATTTTATTTTTTAAAAAAAAACAAAAAACTTGCTCGTATGGTGAAATTTTCTGTGAGGAACCTTTTATTTAACATTTAAGGAATGAGTCTCCATTTCCAGCCAGTAGGTTTTCCGCTACAGGAAAGTCTTCAGGACATTCCGACGTTTCCGGTCTCTCAATAACATGGCAGCTGGGGTTTTGAGGAAAGGCTTGTGAGGAAATAACTTTTTATAGATGCTATAACGTAAGTGATCACAGGAACTTGTTTCCCAACAAAGCTATAAACAGATTTTTTAAAAATTAGATGTGTCCGTCATACAGTAAATAGCAGATCTAATGATTGGCAGGTCGCTGTGGTATCAGAGGAAGAAAGCTTTTCAAAAAGTGCTGTTCGTGTCATACCACTTCACAACACTGTCATTAATTATTTTCCTGTAACAGCGCAGCCCCCGAAGTGTTTTATTCCTTACTAACATTACTTGTGATTGACATACATGCAACAGAGAAACATATTTCAGTTCTGAAATATACTGTATAAAGTAGTTATGAAAATGTCAAAACTTCACAACAGGAAGGGTTTTCCCAGGCTGTCACTTTACAAGTAAGGGTCCTGAACTTTATTTTGCTCAGGGCCCCAGGAAACTAAGCACTGACACAATATGTAGTCTTGTTTCCAAGACTTAATTGAAGCGCCCAAAATAGAGATTCTCAATTAACGCTGAATAGATTCTGACCTACTGCAGTCTCTTAGGTTCGGGCTTGGCTCATGTGCGTCCCTCAGGCTAAAGAGGACAGAATGATGAACCAGCAAGCTGTGGTGACTCTGAATCTCTGAACTGAAATTTTCCGGAATTGAATCCGGTTGCATGTTTAGATCGAGAGAGTGGTGCCGACAGACCCTGGAATGATTTTGCAGGCCAAGGCTTGTTCAGGAAGCTTAGTGCTGCCATCTAGTGATGTGCGCACGATTCATCTGAACCATGGCATGCCAAGGGTGGGGTTTTTTTGGACTCAGATTAAAAATTGCTCTAAATTAAAAAGGGATTTGCAGCCTGTATGTGTGTCCATGTCTGTCCAAAACCTGACCCTGGGTGCCTTTGAGGTTACATACTGAGCGGCAGCTGCTCATGAGCATAGATTTTGGTGGGGCAGGACATTAAAAACAATGTAGCCGCAAACAAAATGAAGTCGAGAGGCTATCACACTTGACTTATTCTATAGGCTAATACCTAACCCTGTAATAGGCATCATACAGTCATCCAGAATACAGTCTAGCAGCTCATACTGACTGGTTTTAGACGTACCTTTGTTCAAATTGTGTTCTGTACAGGTTCAGGTTCAGGTTTGCCAGGTTTCAGCTAAATTTCCAGTTACATCTTAAAAAACACACAAAAGACCTGCCCCTAGCCAAAAGATTCAGGCACTGGAAGAGAGAGACACATTTTTCTTTTTTCTCAGCCTTTGCAGGGGGACAAGATCACCGTACTATGCACACATTTCTGATGTATGCACATTATCCATTCCATAATCCCTTTTTCCCACTCCCAATGTTTGCTATATATCTTTTAGAATTAGAATTGATGGAATAGAATTGATTCTGTACATCATAGACACATAGTATTGGATGTATTGGATTGTATTCCAATTATTTGATATAAAATATGATTTTGGCGACCACAGAGAAGTTTTAAAGTAGCCCAATCTGGTGTTAAAAACTGGCAACACTGGCAACCCTGTCATTACCCGTCCTGTCGTGTCTGCTGCTTCTCCCTCAATCATGGGGCAGCTTGTTTCCTGCCCCAATGGGTTAGTGCTTAGTTCCCATTTTTGACCACTAGGTGAAACAATAATGCCATGGAAGCTTTGTGGAAGATTGCGCAACATCTAGAAAGGCGAGCAAATCAATGGACTTCAATCAACTTATCTGTCAAATAGCAACATGATTTTTTTTAAATCAATGTTCACTCTAAAAGGTGTGGAGTTGTGAATGAAGACTTCACGAAGATGCCCCGCCACTCATACTCATACTGAGTCATTTAGATCATATAAAATCTGGCCAACAATTTAAACGCCTCTGGTCAGAAACTGAATTTAGTAGAATTGAATGGAAATAAATATCGAATTGGATTTAGAAATTTATTGACTGAATGCACATACAGCAGAAACACACCATCAAGCACGGGGTGGCCATGAAGAACCGGAGAACGTGAAGGAGAAGGATGGGAGTCTCAGGAAGGCCAATGCTTCATGCCATGCACAGATCATTAGGTACCGAAGTGGAAAATGTAGGTTTAATTCTTACTGTTATTTATATGCTGTATATTCACGCAGGCCCACTCGGCTAAATGCTAGATACGATAGCTTCACTAACGCTTTATTTGAAGGGTACGTGAGGCTTCGTAACACATTTATAAGCACTGTATGACTCATTTAGAAAGCAATGCTGATGGATTTGTGAGGTAATATAAAAGGTTATATGTGGTATATTTTTATTTATTGTTCTAAATTTAATGTCAAAAAGCTAGATTACAGGCCACAGAAGACTTCTCAAAGCTTCATGAATGTACTAAATGGTTCCTCAAGGGTTCTTTGTATAGATTATGGCCCTAAGGGGATGCGGACACGGTTTCCTGTCTGATAGGAAACTGTCTGTTTTAAGGTTCTACATAAAGGCAAACCAAATAACAGCATGGGGCTCTAGATTAAACTTAGATTAAAGTGTTCTACGGTAGTAAACATAAGCTAATAACTTATGAAAGGTAACATGAAAGAGAGGAGAGGAGGTCCCATAACTTCATGAATGTGCTACACTCTTAAACAAAGAGGTTCTTCAAGGGTTCTTTGGAGATTTTATGATTCAGATCATCCTAAAGGGACTTGGAACCCTTTCTGATTGGGCAACCCTGTTTTAACTTTCTACATAAAACCTTTAAGGCTTTTACAAAGCGGACAAACCAAAGAACATTTTATTGTTCTAGACTAAACTTTTTTTCTAAGTGTGCTAGCAAAGACAAACTAATATCTTATAACATATTATGCATTAAATATTTACAGTTTAATCATCTCAAATTTCATTTACAAAAAAAGCATCCTTAAGGTTCTATGGTTTGTGCCTCACAGGGAACCTCTGAAGGTTCTCTGTAGAATCCTATGACAGTTTCTCTTTTAGAAAGTTTTTAAATGAAATCAAAACCCATTTGGAAAACCAACCATCCTTAAGTATCTAAAGAACCCTCGGGGAACCCCTTTTTATAAAGCTATACCGGAATGCTTTATAATATTTTTTAAATCAAATTGACCGGATTGTATGTGAAGTCAATACAGTTACAATACAGGGTTCTTTTGGACAGTTAAAGGTTCTTCACTTCTTCAAGGAAGAGTTCTAGACAGAGTTCTATATTTAATCCCAAAAGGTAATATGATGAAGGAGAACTTCACAGAAGCTTCATGAATGTGCTACACACTTTTAAAAAAAGAGGTTCTTCAAAGGTTCAGTTTATGGCTCAGAACATCCTAAAGGGACTGATAGGGAATCCGGCTGTTCTAAGGTTCTACATAAAGGCTTTCCCGAGACAGACAAACCGAAGAACACCTTCGAGTTCTAGATTAACCTTACTTATAAGATAGGAATGAACCATTTACAGTGACAATCCTCTCAAACAGTGTGTTGTTTTATAAAATAGCGTCCTTACGGTTCTGTGGTACTGTATGTACCTCAAGGGGAATCCCTGAAGGCTCTATGTAGAACCGGCAGAAGGTTTCTGTTCTGAGAGGATTTTAATTTTAACTTAACTATCTAAATAACTTTCGAAGAATCCTTTTTTTGTGAGATTTTGGAAAATTAAGTTTTTTCTCTGCTCTTGCTTTTATGCAACAACAGTGGAGCACTTTTTACAAACCTAAATGTTACCTAATGAGATTTAACTTAAAATTTTCATAAAAAAAAAAATCCACCAGCATTGCTTTACAACCTTTATGCAGTGCACATAAATGTGTTATAAATGCCAAAGATATAACTGCATTGCACTTTATCCACATTATGGCCTGTGACAAAAATAAAACAGAGTATCTCTCTGTGCAAGTATATACAAGGCACTTTGCCTTACTTCAGTGCATCTGTATTCCATTCTATATCTATATAGCCATTATTTCCGCTGATGAAAAACTGAAAAAACTTTCTTCTTTTGCCTCAAGTGGCAGTGACTCTGACAGTAAGGCACCCAATATTAATGACACTCCACAGACTCGATGTACATTAAATTACACCTCAATTGCATTTATATATCAGAACCAGATTGCAGGTTTGAATTTTACTTTTAAGTAAACTGGCAGAGATCATACATTTGCATGATTTTTTTTTTTTTTTTTTAAATGCAACCAGATCATCACTCCCTTCAACACAAACACATGTGAATAGCTAACATAATAAAAACCAAACATAATGTTAAAAAAAAAAAAAAAAGTGTATCAAACACAACTCTGTGGAAGCCGGGTAACATTTCATATAGTCTTTAAACATTATTCAGGAACTCCAGTGATGACAGACTTTGAAAAAATAAACTACAAGATTAAAAAAAAAAAAAAACAAGTCAAACAGCAGATCTGACACACTTCCCATCCCCCAGAAGACTGTGGGAGAAACAGACAAAGCCCTGGCTAAAGACGGAGGCGAACGCAGGAAGCTTGTAAACGCAAGATTGTGTAGTTGCAGAGTGTTGCAGTTGTAGTTTTTATGTGGTGTTTCTAGGGAATGACTTTGGGCGATTTTTCTAGTTTTAGTTTTAGTTATAAGCGATGCATAGAGACAGGATCATTTTGGAGGCGATTGTACTCTGACCATCAAAAGTTTGGGGAAACCAAGTATGAAAAAATAACATTGAATTATAACAAAAGAGGAAAACGAAAGACACTTTGGGACATCTGTTTCATCTTTGGAATATATGGTGTAAAAATCGACCTAAAACACATTTGGTAATTTAAAAAAAAATACTTTTTATGCATATTTTTTTACATTTACGTATGTACAGATAGGTGTCAAATTAAAGGGGAAAAATGGTGGCTTTCATATGCATTTTGTCGGGAGGGGGAGAGGGGGCAATTATTTATTCACCGGCATGGTTTGGTTCCACTCGTGCCCTTAAAGCAAAGCATCACTGCTCCGTCCTTTAGACTGATCACTTTTATCCTCTGATAGAAACATTTCTATCCTGATGGTGGGGGTGTGGTCTCTTCCAGGATGACTCCGCCCCCATCCACAAGGCACGAGGGCTCACTGAATCGTTTGATGAGGATGAAAATGAAGGAAATTGTATGCTATGGCCTTCACACTGGCCAGATCCCAAACCAGGTGAACACCTATGGAAGATTTCAGGGTGACGTCCATCGTGGTGGAGAGACTACCATCATCAAAACACCAAGTGAAGGAATTTTTTTTAGAAGGACAGTTCTCACACGATGATGGGTTTTCCTTTAATTTGTCACTTGTCTGTATTTAATTGTTTGTCTTTAGAAGGCAAAACTAAAAACATTCAACTGGAAAATGGTGAGTGAGAAAAGAACCTCTTGCTCTTTTGTGTTTTTTATGAGACATCATGTCTCTTTCCTATTACTAGAAACCAAATATAAGATTATTAAACCTATTTCTAGATATTATTTCAGGCTTTAAATTTTCTTAATCTATTGGCAGATCGTTTTTTTTCCCTTTCTAAAAATAAATGCTTAAAATCTGAGAAAATGATCTCTATTCTTATATTTATTTTTATTATAATCTTATAGTGAGAAACACTGGATAAATTTCACTATATTCAAAATATTTTAACTTGCTAATATGTCATATTTTGTAGTGTAGCTGTAAGCTCAAGCTGCTGTAAGATCAAAACTAAGTAATGGCTGAATCTCTGCAGATTCAGATGAGTTTGTGAGGAAGTGGTAAGAGGGAGCCGGCTTCGCGTAACCTCCTTTATCCCGAAATATCTCTTCTTCAGCTTCGAGACATATTTGGAGTCAGTGATCGAACATTACGTAATAAACTCTGAACAAAGAAGCAAGATGTCACCAAACTTTTGATGGACTATGCACGTGAGACCATCTTCATGCGACGTGTCTAATAATTATTCCAATTCATTGTATAATAAAGTACATTTTACGTTTTAAGTATTGGAGCATCTAATTCTCCATTACGAAACCAGGCTTTGTCTTTATGTGAATACATTATGAAGGAAGTCCATGATACAGTGAGAAAACCCAAAAGCTCACATTCACAATTCATATAAATACATTTTTATCGCACTCACACATTTTATCAAATAAAAATAAAACATCACATGAACATTTTTTAGATACAACATTTATATTAAAATCTTTTTTCCTAAATTCTGTTGTAACCCATATATATGGTTTATATAGCTCTTATTATAATAATAATAATAATAATAATAATAATAATAATTATTATTATTATTATTATTCAAAAGGAGTTGTAAGGATACAGTAGGACATGTTGGAAATAACACAGGGCCCAAGTACTCCAGAAGCAGTTCCAATGAAAACAAAACAAAACACCTTTTTTTTCCAATGCATGATGCGTATATATAATTAATTGACATGGAATCTGAGTGGACGTTACCAACGTTATGTCCATGATTAATATTATTATCAGACGTCTCTGAAAATACTGCTAGTTGGACATCAAAGATTGGACTCTCTATCCATCCACACCAGCTAATCATGCATATGTATGTTTATAATCGATAAATACGCTCAGTTGTAATTAACAAGCAAACACTTTTTGATCATCTATTATATAAAAAAAAAAAATGCTAAAAACACAGCAGATGAGCATCGTATAAGTGACAGCAAGCGGAAAGAGCAGAACCATGACTCTAGGTGATGTCCGACCTCGAATCTCCTCTAAAGTCATGCGTGAAGGAGGAACCGAAAGTATCTTCACGAACAAATATGTATTCCACAGTAAACATGAAGGATTATGGGTAGTTTAGTGCGAGGATCTGGATGTAAACTCATGAAACGGACGACGCCGACGCCACACACGAAAAAGATGCTGGGTTACTTTCCGATTAATTTTTTTTCCCAGAGTTTTTCGGAGTTGCTGCTATTCACAGTTTAAGAGGCTAAACTGGAGATTGCTATCAACATTTATACAGTTCAGGGGTAAAATAGCGAACAGGGTAATGACAGAGAAGCACTGTGTGCAGTGGTCGAAACGGTTGATTTGGAGGAAGTGCATTGCATTGATGGGGTTATGACATCAGAGTCTGAGGGAGGAGGAGCCACAGACCGTACGCGTTCAGGAAGCAGGGATCGTCGGTGTTATCGCTAAGTAGCAACGGTTAGCTTCTCGTAGCTGGCTGTAGAAGGTGGGGTTGAAGGTGACGCTCCTCTATTCACTCTGATCTCACGAGTCTGTCTGTGATCAGGACTACACACACACACACACACACACAGAGGCATATAATAAGTAAAAAAAATGCAACAAGAAAGTCTGAAATGTACTCTCATAGCATAACTTGAACTGAGTGCAGTCTTTAATTATGCTGTCACATGTGCAGAGTTTAGACTGTTTGAATAGAACCCTGGTGTGCTCTCCCCCTCAGAACCCAGCAATCACGCTCGAGTACGGACCAAAACAAGGTCCGAGAGCGCATGAGCCACACGGTTTCGGTCCACTTTCAACGTTTTTTTCCTTCTAACTGTAGTGCAGAGAGAAGGTGATTCGACTCTGATTCGACTCTGACCTGCCAGAAGTCAATCAGACATGCATGCTTTTTAGGCTGCGGTGCATTTTCGTAGGTACGAGCTTAAAAAAGAGCCATAAGACGCAAAATGAGTCAAAGCACAGAGCTGAGGCGCAGCAGAAATGTGATGTGTTCTGGAGATTTAAACGACGAACGAACAAAAAGAAAAACCTAACACCGAATTTGCTAAACAAAATGTTTTAACTAGTTATTTACGTAATTACCAAATCATCTACCGAGCGCCAGCGACGTGTTCTGGTGATTTTTGTGATTTCTAAGCACACTTAGGAAAGGTTAGTTTACCTTTTCCCATCACAATAAGTGAAAGTTTTGAATATGTTTATAGCTCTTGGCTCTGCTCAATATTTCAGGGTCTAGCTCTACTGCTACTCTACTGGGAGAGCTGTTTTCCTGATTCTCGTTGAGTCATTATCACTAACTATATTGAGGCAGAATGAAATAAATTAATCTGAGTTTGCTAATCCAGATAAATGCTGACTTGGGAACTTGTTATAACGGGGTTTGAACTGAAAAACTGCAATAAATTAAATCCATTTGGTAGAAGTGGAAAAAAGAGGCATTTTTCCCAACAACAAAAAAAAGCACAGGGGGTACAAACTTTTGCACTAACGTGTCTATAAAAACAGATTTATAACACACTAATAAAGAAGTTTTGGTGCTGCAACAAGCTACAAGTTGATCAGTTAGGAGTTAATTCTGTGCGGAAGTCTTGCTGTTTAAGCTTTGATGAATCAAAGAATGAATCAGCGAATCGACTCAGAGAGTTCGGCTCACCTCAGATGTCCTGTGTTTCTCCTCGGAGGAAGCATTTGTTTCCCTGACCACCACGGCCTTCGTCACGAGCATGTCGGGATGCTGCTGTTTGGCCTCTTGTATTGCCATCGCGAGAGCCTGGAAAAGAGTGGACCTCCTTAAAGCTGTGATTCGTACGTTCATCATGCTCTGCTAATGAATACTTCACTGCTTCTGAGTAAAAAAAAAAAAAAACACTTGGGAGCGTGCTGTTGTAGAAAAATAAATCAGAGATACTGTTACTATTCTGAAGTTGATTATTTTCCAATAACAGCACGTCCTGAAGTGTTTTATTCCTCTTGTACTACAGCAATTTGCCAACAATAACAAACTGGGACTTAAATGAGGTAATGAACTGAAATACCAAGATTATACTAAAATGTTTGCTTATCATTGACTTTTTTTCAGCTTTCACTTCATTTTGTTTCACCTGATGTTGGTCCACAGCATCATCTCCTGTGATAATGATCCTTTTCTCAATTCTTGTCTCCGAGTATCCCCCTTTAACCGTCTGCAAATGGAGAATGTCACAGATTTATACATTTAGACCTTCTTTAACTTCCATCACACAAAATCAAGACACAAGGAAATGAACTAATTAGTTACTTTGTGAAAAATTGCAAACATTTTGCACATTTGTCAAAAAGAATACCTAAGTAACTAAGGTCACCTTCTGAGTTTACTGAAATGCAAGATAAAACAAGATGTTATGCTATTGAATGAAATTGATATTTTTCAATATTTCTGGGAAAAAAAAAGAAAAAAATAAGAAACGTTACAAGCACTAGAAATAAGTCAACAAGACTTGATCGAACGGAACCAACCTTCACACTGCTACTGCATTTTCCTTCACTTTAAATTAGAAATATTTACCTTCGTGACTTGCGTCGTAGTTGTGGAAGTGACGTTTTCATTGCTGATGGGGGACACGATAAATTCCTTCCCAATGCTGCTTGTTTTAAGCTGGAACGCAGCCCCAGAACATCAGGCTTAACATCTCCCATTTAACGTAATACAAAATTTGAACATCTCAGTATATCTGTGTATATATTTGTGTGCACTCACAGGAGAACCGTTCTCTTTCGCTTCCTTTGGGCTGCTCTCTTTCTGGATCTGCAACAGACAATCAGAGGGTGTGAGTGTGTGAATGGAGACTCATGGTTAGATTAGAATCCAAACAGCACTTTAGTTCAGAAGCCGCGACACTGAAAGAAGCAACAGAAGGTGCAAAGACGGGGTCCAGACAGCAGATGGCAGAATTGAATCTCCGTAAAAAAAAAAAAAAAAAAAAGAAAGTGACAGTTCAGGACATTTTCCAGTAGAGGGAAGTATGTGGTTACAGATGAGATTTGTGGTCTTCCAAGGAAAGAATGCAATATTGAACTGAAGCAAAAGAGATGCACTGTGTCTTGTTAAGCACCTGTACACTGAACATACAAAGGTAAAGCCAACACAGACGTAAGAACAACGACAGAGAACGTACTGAGCCGAGCTTTTTTTTTGTTTTGCGCATCACATGCAAGATGAGTAGACTACACAGGACTCTGTTGGAGAGAGACAGAACGTACCGGATCTCCCTCCTTTGGCTGGATGACATCATTGTCGGAGACTATGGTCTCCTCACAGTTAACATCACCGCCACCCACCTCCTGCACAGGCTGCTGGTACACACGCATTGTCCACATTAGGACAGCACACACTTGTTTTCACACAGCCTTCTCACTGTTCTTAAGGACACCCAAATATTCCCTGAAGCCAAGTTTAAAGACGAGCTCTAAAAATAATCGTCTCGGCTCATCAGGTGAGTGAGATGAATGGCACGGCGGAATGCTGTGATTAAATTTTAATAAGACACCTGTGGGGGTACACACACAGGCGGTGCTCTCTCTATCTTACACACACACACACACACACCCGCACAGCCTCTGGAGATTAATGAATCGTCTTCCTTCTTTTATCTCATTAATTTCCTGCCGATTTTCTGATTGTTTGACACTCTGCTAATTCTAACACCGTCATCCAGTGGAACAAATTTCTAAAGTCAAGAGCGAGAAGATGAAGCAACATTCTGAATTATCAGCACCATTTGTGAAAATGGGAAAATGGGTGATATTTTGAGCTTAAACTTACAGTTAGAGTATATAATTATATTTCAACACAGTATTTTTTTTTTTAGTATTTTTTCTGGAAAATATTTTCAAAAGTATCAGCACCCAACAATTTCTGATTTGGTCAAAGGCAACAATAGAGTCTCTGGATACTGAAACTATATTGATTATAACTATTCATCATTTCATTTATATTTATTTAATATTATTTTATACTTTTTATAATATATTTTTATATTCATTTTTAAATATTCATAATATTAATTCCATTTTCATCCAATTTTCATATATCTTTAATAATAAACATCATACATTATGCATTTATAAAAAATATATAAATTTTCATTATTCCATAGGTGTGCCAATAATATTGACACTTGTTTTTTTTTCTGAGAAAATCCTTATTTTGTTAATTGAGTGAAAATAATTCATCATTGAGTCTAATGTTTTAATGTTTATTACCATTATATACAGCATTCTAAGATGTGCTGTATTAAAAATATATACTGTATACTGTATACAATACATTTTACCCATGGCTTCAATAATTCTGGAATATTCTCTATATCTTTCTCTATATTTTTCCAGACTACTTATGTGCTATGATTTTGACAGTGAGTAATTTTATAATGGTCAAAACAGTAGTCATTTTTCACAGGAGGCAAGAGGAAATACACTACAGCTCATCTCTTACCTGATCTGGGATGTCTGTAATGCCTTGAGGAACCCCAGAACCATTGGCTTGAGGTTCCACTTTGGAGTCTCCTTTTCTCAGCATATGCGCCACACTCACTGCAGTCGGGTCTTTCTTGGCCACAGGTGGCTAAAAGGAAACAAATTTACACATGTTTTACTTTATGAACACAAGCACTTACTTTCATTACTGTTTAATCATGAAGAGTAATGTTCATGTGGCTGCAATCACACCAGAATGGTATAAAAATACCACAACACAAAACAAAATCGGAAAAAATAAAAAACCTACAAAGCCAAATCTGACAACACAGTTACATTTCAAGAGACACCAACCAAAATAGAGTCTCACCACAAACATGTTCCCTCATGCCGATTACATTAAGTGCCACCAAAGACGAGTGGCATGACACACTTTTCCTGAGGTAAGCTAGCTAGCTAGCTAGATGTTTTCTGCAGTGACTTAGCAACATTTTCAAATTTGAGTAATGTTAGCATAATTTTCCTTCTTGTTCTAAAGTATCAACAAAAATTTTGTTGACCAGCTAGCTAGAATGTTTGCTAACTAGCTAGCACATACCTGTCCTGGCTGCCTAACTACAGAATTTAATTTAAACTATTTGGTTGATACTCTAAAAAACTGTGATGTTGATTTAGCAAAGATTTAGCCAACAAACTTAAATGTGCTCTAGAAGAGTAACACATTGTTTTATCACAGTGAGGCAATGCCTGTTGTGTTTTTTATTATTATTATTATTATTATTATTATTATTATTATTATTGTTTGTTTTTTGTTGTTGTCATATTTAGCATTGTTTTATGAAAGATTTTCATTTTTTGGCAAATTGTAAATGGTGGCTAACATTATTTTAGGCATGGATTTAAGGCTGAATGGTGTGTAGGTGCTGGATAAAAATGGATGAAAATGAACAGGTATGAGATGAACAATGAACCAGGAAATAATATCAGATTGATCAGAATCAAAACATAAGCAAAAAAGAAAGAAATTAAATATAAAATGGCAAAATATGAAGTGAACCACAACACAAAAACAAAAAACCGAACATTCACAAAACCTGAAATGATAAATTAAAAATCAATGATGGTCTCTGAAAGAAAATGTCCAAACACAACAAAAAAGAAGGTCCAAAAAAAGGATGAAACACATATTTGTGGGTTCTGTAGATCCATAGCTTGGTATCTGGAACCAGACCAGGGGAAATGGTTCCTTACAGGTTCCACTTCATGGTGGATGCGTTCTTCGTGTACTCTCTCCTTCACGAGCAGCCCGTCATGAGATCCCGTGATACGGTTGATGCCGAAGTCCTCTGCCACTCCGTGCTCGGCCATGCTCCTGGAAGACTCCTCCACTCCTCCGGGAAGCTCCATGAACATGCTGAAGTCGGCCTCAGCCTCCAGGCTGGAGGTGGAACTGACAGTCATGCTGGAGCACTTACGCTCGATGCCCAGGTGTGAGTCCCTCAGAGTCGCCGCTGTGTTGCGCTCGTACTCGTATTCACTGGAGGACAGTGGGCGCCGCTGTGGGACACAGAGAGACCAGGAGCAGCAAGGCAATGTTACTCCACCAATGTTAAATAAAAGACCAGGACCTGGTGGAAGGGGTGGTGCTGTTTCTCTATAATCTGAACATGCAACTTTTATGGCTGGTCAGTCAAATGACAAGGGAGGGGAAGTGTGAAAGCAAGGTTACTGAAGTGACAAGGGGCCAGGTGGAAGAGAGTGCTGCTCCTTTTAAGGTGAATCTTTGACCTGTAATGCAACTAATAGTGCAAGCTCATATCCTGCCAAGTAGCAATAGCATGCTAAAATTTATGTCCCAAAAGTCATGTCTCCTCTGTAAGCCCTAACAATGAATTAACCTTCTTTGATCATCATGATATTGAGCTACTTATATCATTGTCTAATTTTTAGTTAGTTCCAATCCTTATTATCTTCATTATCTTGGTTAGTTGATTAGTCCCAGTATGCATGGCTTTAACTCTTTTTTTAGTTCCAATCTTTAGAGTTTTAAATGTTGGATAGTGCCAGTCTTTAGGCCTGTATCTCTTGCTTAGTCTGAGTATTTTTAGGGTTAAATATTTATTGTTAAAACCCTTGATTAGTCCAGGCTTAGGGTCAATTAATTCTGCTTAGATCCAGTATATAAAGCTGTAACTCTTGCTTAGTCCCAGTCTTTAGGATTGTAACACTTGGTTAGTCCCAGTATTTAGGCCCAATCTACATTGGCTTTAAGTGTTGGTTACTCTTGTTATTTATGGCTATAACTATTTTGTCCCATATTAGGGTTATAACTCTTGCTTGCATACTCAAAGTCTCTTAATCTTGGTGAGTCATAGTCTTTAGGACTCTGATTCATGGTTAGTCTTTAGTGGTCTTCAGGAATGAGAGACTGGGAAATGGAGAAACAGTGCCATTCCTCTTCAAACCTCAAAATCCTCTTCAAAGTCAACTGACAAAGCTCTACCTCTTGTTTAGTCCCAGTCTTTAAGCCTCTAACGCTTGGCTAGACCTAGTTTTTAAGGAACACACTTTCAGTCAGTTCCACTCTTTAAGGCTGTAACTCTTGGCCAATCCTTAGGGTATTGCCTCCTGGTTAGTCTGAGTCTTTAAAATTCTAACTTGGATAGGCCTAGTTTAGGGAGCACACTCTTGGTTATTTCCAGGTTTTAGGCTCTAGCTTTTGGTTGGTCCCAAGTTTGTTTGGTCTCTTGGTTAGTTCTAGGGTTTAGGACTCTTGGTTTAATCTCAGTCTTAAATACTTGGACTTCTTATTTTAACTCTATATTCCACTTTTTAGTTCAGTCTTCAGGACTGTCATACCTGGCTGGTTATAGTCTTTCCAGCTCACTGTAAAAATGAATTGTGTTGTTATGTAAAACTTACATTGTGGGACAACCTACTGATATGGAATCCAGATCCAGATTAGGAGGAGACACTTAAAACACTGAGGACATAATATCCTATATTGTATCTCAATCTAAACATAACTGAATTGGAAATTAAATGGATACAGCTAACAGGATTGAAAGATTCATTACTGGAGTGAGTGGAAGCATTTTGGTGATATGAATTTTTAACACTATATGAAGAATAAAGCCATGGAAACATAAAAACAAACAGCCAAGATACACAAATAACTATGGAGTTAGTGAATATAATAGACCTTGACTTCATCTATTGTCTCTTCATAAATGGCAGGAGTGGAAAGAGGCTCCTGTAAGAGCAGGAAACAGAAAGAGAGCATCCTTGAGTTAGTGCCATTCATGCAGAAAGAAAGAGAGAGAGAGAGAGATAGAGAGAGAACTTTTTTGACACTTTACAAAGTGCATACTGCAAGATAGATTGTTTAAAAGCACTTGTAAAGCACTTGTTAAAGCTTTTGGCAAGGAACTGGATGGAGTGCACTGAATAGTAGGCATTCAAATTTATTTATTTGAATTTATTAACATTGCTTATATTTGGCCTGTTAAATTCTCCAAAGCTGGTTTTCTCGATTTAGATTAAAACATCTTGCATTCCAGCCATGATCTCGGTCTTGTCTATTGGTCAGATAGTTTAAAGAAAAAAAAAACATCCTATATCACTGTCATGAAAGCACCATCTGCTTTTGTTGGCCATTTCAGGGCCTGCCTTGGGCAATCAAAACAAACCAATAGCAAAAACCTTGTGATTCAAAGCTCGACAGCAGCCACACTGTTTTCGGCAATCACAGTGCGTGAGATTGTGAGATTACGCTGCTCTCACATGCTTATCACAGTGCTGGCGCTTCACACTCTTTTGTGCCAGTGTGTCTCTAGATCTTGATGTGCAATTTTTTTTTCATGTCAGATCTTGGCCTAATTGAAATTCCTTTCATTTGTTTCACAGCCAAAAAAAAATCTGTTTGCACCTCAAAGTGCAATCAAAGTGTGAAAGTATAGCAGGTTCTGTGTTGGAGTGAAAAGGGCAAGGAGTCTCATGACAGTCATCTTTTTTTTTTTTTAGATTTAAAAATGCATATTGCAAATTTGATGCAAACCTCATGCAGCATACATTTCTCTTTATGAGTTCAGTCACCACATGATGTGCTGTAAAAGACCAGTAGCCTTGTGATAAATGGTTTCAATTACACAGACTGGCCAATTACTTATTAAATTTTGGTTTCAATAATTCACACATTTAAGATTCAGCTGATGCAATTAGAGACCTGCTTGAGAAATTAGCACTACTGTTTTCCTACAGGAACATCATGGATGTTATGGAATACCAAGCAAAATGTCATACAATTTATTAACACAATGCAAATTGTTCAAGAAACCACTTCAGAACTCATTGACTTCTTCTGCAAAACAAACAGCATGGAGAAGTCATGAGTACCTCAGAGCCAAAGCGGTATGTAAGAGCCTTGATTTCCTTGCAACAACTCCACAATTGATAGCTGTAGAAATTCGGTTGGAAGGAAAAAGCAAAGCTCATGGTTGAAGAGAGGGGAAAGCAAAGGTGTGGGGCTGAATAGGACAGTCAGGGCTTCCAAATGGTCTCATGTGCAGGCAATGTTACGAAAACTCTAAACCGATGTGGCCTTCTCCAACCCCTCTCTTCATGGAAACTGGTGGAGAAGTTAAACAATTTTTCAAGCAATAGCAAGGAACATGATGGATGCGTGAGTCAACTGGAAGCTCATGCGATGCTTTGTTCCAATGACTGAAAACAGAAGATGCCAAGCAGAGTTACCCCGTGCTGTTTCTTCAAAGCAGCTTCCACTGCTGGCTCTTTGCTGGTACTGCGGCTGTTTCGAAGTATCAGTCCTGATTCTCTGGCCTTCTTGGTTTTGACCGGAGGAGTTGGAGGACCACTTTTTTGGAGTGCTTGGGCTTTGGAGGAGAACATATGAACCTCCATGGCCACTTCATCACACTGGAGAAGACCTTCATACCCTGCTTTGGGGGTATATTTGATCACCTCTTCATCCTGAATAGCATTTCCTTTGAGCAGACACTCACTATACATGATTGATTGCTGCTCACTGGTTTGTAAGATGTTATGTTCTGCATCCACCATGGATAAAGGTGACACCTCTTGAGATCTGGTGGTTTTGTAGGAAGTAAATAGAGTATGCGAAGAGCTTGTGTCCCTGGAATCAAACCTACTCGGGTCATACTGTCTCTCTAGAGATTCATACATGCTGTGTCTTTTAAAATGTCTTTTCATCAGTCTCGATTCTTCACCAATATCTATATCATCTCTGTACTCTTGACTCTTTGCCCTCTCTGGTTTTAATGGGACGATCCTTGTTATTTCGGTACGAACATGCCCTGCAACCTTTGTCCTTCTCTGTACCTTTTCTGGAAGGACCTCTTCAAGACTCTCCTGTTCAATATTGCTGATCTTTTTTTCAGGCAAAAATTCATCCATTCTCTGATTGTTTTCATTCTCAGGCTCCTCTTCATTTTCACTGTTGTCAATCATGATGATTTTGGTAACCTCAAACTTGATCTCCGATTTTCTTTTAAGCTCATCTTTTATGGGACCATTGACTGAGTCAGAGCGATCTTCCTGATCCTCAGCATTAATGCTCTTTGGCTCAACCAACACTTCCTGTAGTTGACTGCCTGCTTGTTTTTTGGCATCATCAAACCCTGTCTTGCCCAGAATGGGCTTCTCTTCTTCATCTTCTTCCATGGCTTTGTTAAGCTCCTTCTCCTTCTCTTCATTTAGCGGCCTTTCTTTCAATTGTTCCTTTATCTTCTCAGACAGGGACTCGGACCAGCTTTCTGTTCCTGGTTGCCTAGTTGGTGTCACCTCTTTTCCTGACGTATTATTGTCTTCGTCAGATTCCTCTTGTTGTATGTTTGATGTCTCTGTTTTTGTCTCATACACAAACTCTGGTCTTCCCAAATTTAGACTCTGTGGTCTCGTTTCCTTGTGTGGTTTGTTTGAAGTACATTCCTCTTTTGATTCTTGTAATTTGTCCACTTTGGTTTCTGTGGTCTTTGGTTCAGTCAACACCTCTGGTACCTCTGGTTCCCTAATACCAGTCCCTTGCTTTGATTCATCCTTTACTGGTATCTTAGGAGATGGAAAGGCGTCCATCTGAACCTGCATTTCTTTACCATCTTCACCAGTTACTTCAATATGTATCATCTTTCGTTCTAAAGGTACCTCAGGGACCAAAGGAAGTGGAGAAACATTGGCTTTGTTCTTATTTTTGTCTTCCAATTCATAGTCAAGTTGGTAAGTGTTCTGTTTTTCAATTAACACCCACTCCTCAGAACCCTATGTGTTGATACAAATGGAAAATTGTTAGCTTTTACTGACAAAATAAGACGAAGATAAGGTTTTGTAACTTAAGTATGGCAGTTAAAGCTTATTTCATTAGGAGTTAAATATTTGCAAGCAAAGCAACCTCGGGCGAAATCATCAGTGTCTTCTGGATGAAGTCCTCCACTGAAAGGCTGTTAATAGGTTCCCTTCCACCTGCTCCAACTGCCTCCTGACGGTCATGCCCGAGACCAGCAGGAGAGAGTGAAGAACAGTAATTAACCGGTATCTTACTATGCTCCATTTGCAGTGCAAAGTTAATTTTAAAAAAGGAGACCCTATTATGCACTTCACTGAAAACAAGTAAACTCTAACAGACTAACAATTAGGAGAAAGGTGTTTATAAAAAAAAACACTGAAATTCTGACAGTTGGCTTAATTGGATAAATTGGATAAAGACAGCCAACCATTACAGACAGCATTTTCAAGAACAGGTAACAATTTTCCTGTCAATGCACCTACACATACATGGATATCCTGTTTGCATTGCAGAACCAATTCCAAATACTATACAATTTTAGAAAAATGGGCTCCTCAAGGGTTTTTGGATGATTAACGGTTTCTGTGGTAGAGTTCTTCAGAACCTTCAAAGGTTGCCTAGAGAGAGCATTAGGTTGCTAGAAGGAAGCACTTGTGTTACTGGTGCACAAGAAGAAATCAATTGTTTTGATTTTGCTTGTACAAATATTGCATTAAAAATGTTATCTGGATTTTTGAGATTTGGGGCTGTACGTAGAAAAAATCTTAGGACTTAATGTAGCTCCTGCTGAATTTAGAAGAAACTCATTTTAAAATGGGTATTTATCATTTTTAGACCTAATTCCTATTTTTGACAGTCTAAGAGTAATTCGCAAAGCATTTTTAACGCTGAAATCAGGTCCTAATGCCTAATTCACGAAATACCTCATCATCTGTAGCAACAGGGTCAACCCCACCTTTTCTCTTGGCTGGGGAATTCCTTAGTAAATGTTTTGTGCATTGGTTTTAAGTAGAAACTCTTAGTTACGAATTAGTTTTAGTGCCACATAGAAGATTTCTTAGTGGTAAGATCAGTTTCTTTGTGATATTCAAAACAAGTTCAACAATCTATTATACAGATCGAGGCACACATTAGATAACGGTCAATATCTTAAAGCTGTTTACCTTAAAGATGAATGATCTGGTGCAATCCTATTTAGTGAGGTGATAAATAAGGGCCTCATCTAAAGGAGAAAATGTAATCTCAAGTTTGATCACGATGAGATTCAGTTCCATTCAAGTCCCAGGGGTTTCTTTCAGTCTCATATGACAGAGGCTAATCTTGCCAGCTAATCGATCTGACAAAACAAGGATTATGATATGTCTTTAGAAGGTATGATGCAGTCAATATTTTTTTACGCAAAACTAATTATAAGATGTCTTTCAAACACCCTTCAACAACTGACTGATCTGACCTCAACTAGGGACTTGAAGTTATAGGAATGTAGATGAAGAGGACTGCGATCAAGACTGGCCCCATATTAGACTCTTGAAGCAGAAAAAAATGTTTTTGATCTAGATCCGTAAAGTGTTCTTCAGTTTGTTTTTCTGCAGGAACCCTTAAATGTACTATGTAGACTCCTAAAACAGGAGGTTTTCCTGTCTCTTTTAGAAAGCTAGAACTGTTAATCATTGCAATAACCCTTGAATAACCATTTTTAAGATTGCAATATATAACCATGATAAATTTAAACTGCACTCCAAGGAAGACTCCAAATTAAACATAAAAACTGGTTTTATTCAGCAATCAGATGTGTTACAAATTATTTTAGGGTGCTTTTTTTTGTCAAATGCTTGGATTTAGAGTTAGAGACAACAAAGAAATGAATGCTAATAGTCTTCCACAGGAAATTATTATAAACCATATCACAGATACAGAAATGCAATAGTCACAGAAAATTGGACTATTAATTATATTTATGTGAAGCCCTGATAAATTTCATAAATTATATGGGATTTTTTACTGCTCTGTGCTTTTCCCTGCAGATATCCAGTGTGTTTGGCAAGAACAACAAAATTGACTGATTTTTCACTGCCCCAAAGTGCCAAATAAAATGAGGTGTCTTTCAAGTTCATAAAATCCCTAACGATGCTTCAGAGACGCTGCTTTTGTGGCTAGTGATGAAAATTCACCATTAATTCTATGGCACAGTTAATGAATTTGTGTAGTTCCAGATACCATTTTGCTCCATACCACTTCCAATCAAAACATTCTGGAGTATTTCATCATACATTCATCTTCGGTAAGCTCTTTATCTTGGTCAGCCCACACACCATACTCATGCGTGCCTAGTGTTGCCAATCCACATCACAGTGGGAGCTGGGAGGAAACCAGAGAACCTAGAGGAAACCCAAACATACACGGGGAGAACATGGACAGAAACTCCACACAGGCAGTAACCCAAGCTTAGGACTGAACCAGGGACCCTGGAGGTGTGAGGCAGCAATGCTACCCACAGCACCCAGGAGAATTTCATTTGACAAAAATATTTCTGAAGGAAGCAGCCACTGCCATTTCTCAAATCATAGCTGAAGGAGATAGTATTGAACTGCTCTCAGTTGCTTCATTCCTCAGTTGATGCCAATTCTTCAAAACATAGTAGAATAAGTTTCCCCTTCCGGCAACAAACCCATTTGATGTCCAAAAGCTTTGTCTGGAACTTTCCACATCAATACCACCAGTTATTATCAACACCCGGAAAGTTATATTCTCTGTATTTTGCCTGGAGCATTCACCTTCTTCCACTTGGGTCAACATTTCCTTGGCATACTCCTTTATACTTGATAAATATGGAATCATGTGGAATCTAATTCCTTCTCATTGTCACCTCAGTTCTGTAATCGAAGCTTTAAACAACCTTCAGTGTAGTAATACAGGTAACAGGAGCTATTCGGCTATGGTAATGGTAGGTCTTCACGGTTATATATTCATAATGATTCATTGTTACATTTTTTGCCAAGCAAATACTCATAATAATTCACAAAATATCCGAACAGCATGATATCTATAATTTTTTTTATATCTATATTTCCTGAACCAAACATGCTCCATGGAAGTCTTTGGGAAAATATCACTGTCATCTCAAACTCTGAAAGCAAGCATTTATAAAAGAAACACCCTATAGCCATTTTAAACACCACTGAATACTCGATCATGCTTTTTGTTTGTTTGTTTGTTTTTTTGAAGTTTATCATTGGAGCATTCCTTTAATAGAAGTCTGACACAATTTTCTCTGGAGAAAAACAAGTTCATTTTAAAGGTTTTCAGGGCTGGTCTATAATATGAAAAGAAAAAAGAGAACACGCGGAACATGCCCTCGGCTGTAATCAATGAAAAATATCACAAGTGCAATAAAGCACCTCGGTGCAATTTTCAAAAACAGTTTCATAGAAAAGAAAAATAGAAATAAATAAAATAAAAATAATACTCTTGATAGAAAATGAAAATACAATTGTGTGTTATATAAATGCAAAAACAAATCAGCCATGCACATCACCAAACATAGACAAATTCTTTCAACTCATTTCATTGCTGGACTTTAATAAAAATAGTATGTGCTGTCAAAAATAAACAGGACACACAACAGGACATAAACAGGCTTTCAGCTCCAGTACTCAGCCTTGACACTATCCTCATACTCACAGCCTTTTTCTCGGGTGTGTCACCCGGTGAGGTCGCCGAGAGGCGCCTTTCCCGGCTCATCAGCTTGCTGTTGGGTTCCCTCAAGGCTCGCTTCAGCTCGTTGATGCTTGCCTGGTGCTTCAGCAGCATGTCTTCTGATTTATCCAGAAACTACAGAGTGAAAGATATGAGACAAGAGGATTTTCACTGCTTCATAGGACTGGGAGTGAGGATTAGTGAGAGTGCAAAAGCTAAAAACAGCTAGTGGATGAACAAACCAAGAACAAACAGATGACCACAGCAGTTGCAGTTACCATAGCATCCTCAACTTGTAAAGTAGGCATTGAATACTTTGGTCTTATTCACACCTGGTATTAACATCCATGTCACATGATTTGATCAGAAGTGGACAGCTTGGACAACACTCGTGATCGGATTTTGTTAAGTCAATTAGCCAAGGAGGGGAGTAACATAATATAGTAGGGTAATAACAAAAACGCTAACTACCCTCTTCTACATACATGAGCTTACAGATGCCCAGCGTTGCTCTGATTAACAGAGGAGAAAGTAATGCTGTCCCTTACAGCCAATTTTGCTCTCTTGGTCTCTCAGCCATGGCATTATCAGGATTCAAATTTGCGATCACCTGACACCTTTCAGTTCCACCATTTAATTTCATTTGTGATTTCTGTAATATGCTATGATGCCATTTATTACATTGTTACTTTCAAGTAGCAATACTACTACTTGAAAGATTTTGGCCAATCTACCCTGGTTAGCAAGGATTCACACTATAAAAAAAGCATCCACTGGTGATCAGACAGTTTTTAATACCAGGTCTATGAAACCACTGGAGTAACAGTTACCTCCTGTTTGTGTCGAGGAGTTGATTCCATCTCCAACTGAGAGGTCCCAGGTGGAGGCAGAATAAAGAGAAGCACACAGATCGGGATGTTAAATAGAAAGAAGAACAGCTCAAAGCATTCAAAGACCAGTAAAGTAGGACAGAGAGGAGTTAGTGGACGTGCTGAGATGACAAACACAAGCGAAAGAGTGAATAAAGAGAGAATAACGTCCCACTCCTCCATACATTCTAATGAGGAATTGTGGGAAATGCTTAAAAGGTCCAGAAGACATTTGCTGATATTGCTAATCCAAGCTCTGGAATAACAGCATAAGCTAATTTTTCTGCCAGAGTAATAAATGGCCACACAGAACCAGCCACATCACAGAAAGTAATTAAAAGTGTTGATTTCTGGACATTTCTTCTAACACTGATGACATGTAAATGAACAGACCCACAGATTACTGGGATTACACAGATTACACAGAGTCACTAATAACTGCAATACAAAATGATACCTCCTGTTTAGCATCAAGAGCCTCCTTTCGCCAGTAAAAGGGTTAAAAAGAAAGACAGAGATCATCTAAGGTGAGACATGAAAGCAGGGTGTAGGGGAACCATTGTGAAGAACAGGTCTAAGAACCAGTTTCTGCTGCATTCTCATGCCTCACTGTCAGGTTTGGGACTGATAACCCAAAACGGTGGCACGCAGCCTAACGACAGCACAATGTGTTGCAACTATAGCACATTGCTAATAATGTGCTTCAATAACCAAAATGCTATTGTACACATTTGAATAATAGTTGAGTAGTTGGATTAGTCCAACTAATTGGATTAGTTTGTTTTGGTTTAGTTAAAGATCTTCCTGGATGAGATCAGTTAAAGATCTTCCTGGATGAGATCAGTTAAAGATCTTCCTGGATGTCCCCGGTGTAACCTAGCAACACACTTTGCTTTAGTGATCAAACAGGGGTTAAAAAGGGGTCAGGAGTGTTAGCATAGCTAGCATGTAGCTCTCACATCCTATAGTTAATTGGATTTCACAAAGACTGTCCTGGAAATGATTAGAAATTACATCAAATTATTGTACTGGACCAATTCCCACTTCCATTTGAACCATTTCTCCACCCCAGGGCTTCTTGCTTCTTGATGTCTTTCTCACCATACATTCCTTTCAGCTCAACGTTATGCTCAATTGCTCCTCAAACAAACTCCACATTTTCTCTCTTTACCTTAATCTCTTTCTTCCGGGTTGGAGTGGTCACACTAGAATCTTCTTGGTCCTGGTCGAGACTCAGGTCAGGTTCTCCGTCCTCGTCTCCTGAGAAACACTGCGTCTCGCTCCTCTGGGACAGAGCGTCCTGAGGTTCCATCATTGTGGACAGCGGCCTGGAGAACTCTGATGGATCCAGAGCAGAAGTAGAGCCACAATTATCGCTGATGCACAATAATAACCAGACATAACCAGGTTTTTAAAAAAGAGGGTCTTCAAGGGTTCTTTAAGGGTTCTTCCAAATTTGAATTGTTCTGGAAAACCTGTGTTGCAGTGTGCTACATAGAACTTTTCATGATTTTCCAAGAGGGACAACTGAGGAAGGAGTTTAGGACAGGAAAATTCTCTCTAATAGTTCAGACAGTGTTGGAACTACATTACTTTTTGCTAAACATGGGTTTATGTTGTACGCTGCTGTCGCTCTTGCTGACTTTTTTTTTTTTTTTTGTCAGATGGTGTTTATCCAAGCTTTTGAAGGTCTTGAAGTTCTGTCTTAGAAAATAAAGGTTCCATCTCGCACCCTAAAGGGATCTTCAATTGTCCCTCTGGGTAAACCTTTCAAGATTCTATGTAGAAGCCTAGCCTAGAACCCCTTTAAAACAATTAACTATTCAAAGAGCCCACAAGGACCCTTTTTTAAAAAATAAAGGTATAGTTTCTTTTTATTTCAGGTGAATTTGTAAAAATTGTCATCTTACATGGCAAGTATTGTTTTAATTTAGATGTAATAATAATTATTATTATTAGTAGTAGTAGTAGTATTAGTATTATTATTAAATTGAGATGAATATCTGAAATGAATTTCTGAAATCTGTTAGTACTCTGTCCAACTTGTGGTGTCAGGGATCCTGATGATCTTAAAAGTAAGTGCGGTGTTAGTTAGCTCAGAGTGGAATGTCGCCACTACCCTCAGCTCTTTCTGAAGAAACTGTATTGGCCTTGTCTCCTCATATCATGTCCATTTCTTTTGGCGTCTCTTTTTCTTTAAAGTTTTAGCACTGATGATTTGCATTGAACTGATACTGATGTCACTGACATTGGATTTGACACTGATTTTGAGAACTGAGTTCAGAGATTGTGCCATTAGATGACAAGATTTCTCTCATCACACAGCATAAGCTTATCGTGACTGTGTCCTAAATCTGATCTTGGTCAACCCTTTAGTGCTTGTGAGTGGATGTCCACTGAAAGTAAAACACATCGTAAAGAAAGAACCACTTTAATGAAGGAAGTACCAGCTAGTACTGACAACAAGGTGAAAAAAAATTATGCTTAGTGACCTTAAAATTTTAATAAGCTTTTTCTATCTGCAGAACCTCAGGGATGCACCAGTATTCAGCAAATTCATGTTTAATTCAAGAGTTCTAATTGCCTGCTGGCGAAACAACGGCTTGAAAGCGAAATGAAAAATCACGTCTTGGAAAATTAGCTTTACCCCAAATACAATTGATTTCTTTAATAAATGAATGGTTTAAATGCAGAACAGAATGCTTGCAGTGGAAGTGTACAGACCTCCATCTAGACTGCGGGAGAGGAGGTGCCTCTTACTGGTGGAGCGCTCGAAATGAGGAGCAGGTCGATCGATCAGGGAGCTGGCCTGCCTCGTCTGGGCCTGTGTCCGCCCACTGTACCGGAACTTAGAGCCCATCACGAGGAAACCTTTAGGAGGAGGTTCTGGAGACACTAACCTGTAATCAGGGGCAGAAAACAACATCAGGCATCATCGATTAGCAGCTGGGAGATGCAGTACAAGACTTTTTAATTCAGTTTCTTTACTTTTTATGTCTGTTTTACAGATGAAAAGGTTCCATTTAATAGCCTAAAGAGGTCTACAGTTTGTCACACTAGGGAAACCTTTAAATGTTCTATGTAGAACCCTACAACCAAAAGTAACCCTTTTCAGCATTCAGTCCAAAAATGTCTGTGTAGAACCTTTCAATGTTTCCCTATGCAAAACAGTTCAGATTAAAACCACTTTACAAGGACTAGGACCCTTAACTAGCTGAAGAACCTTTGTGGAACCCCTTTATAAGAGTGTGAAGTTATTCGTGACATGATATGGCCATCAGTTATTCTATTTTTACTCCAAAACTCCTAGGAAAACAAAGGTTCCATCTAGCACCCTAAAGGGTTCTTTAGTATGTCAATCAAGGGTTTTGTGTAGAGCCCTAAAACAGAGGGTTTCAACAAAGGTTCCAAGTAGAACCCAGGTAAAGATTTAGTACCATTAACCAAAGAACACTTAATGAACCTTTTTTTTAAGTGTAAATTATTACCCTTTATTATTACCACTGTAATAAATCTAGAACCCTAAATAAAAAAACAATTCCAAGTAGAACCACAAGAACCCCTTTATTTCCAAGTAAAACCACTTTAGAAAGCTTAGAACCCTATCTATCTATCTATCTATCTATCTATCTATCTATCTATCTATCTATCTATCTATCTAAGGAACCCTTGAGAAATCTCTTTGCAAGAGTGTGTAAAGTGTTTTTTTTTTTTGCCATTTTAAAAATTTGTACTCCTGTACTAAAATAAAGGTTCCATCTAGCACCCTAAAGGGACCTTCAGTTGTCCCTGTGGGCAAAACTTTAAAGATTCTACGCCGAAACCTAGCCTAGAACCCCTTTGAATTAACTATTCAAAGAGCATAGTTCCATTTTATTTCAGGTAAATTAGTAAAACTTGTCCTCTTAAATGACAATAATTGTTTTTATTATTATTATTATTATTATTATTATTATTATTAAATCTAAGTTATTAAATAATGTATTTATTTACGCTCTCTTACAGTCTCAGAAAAAAAGATATTAAAAGATAACTGACCCTCAGTTTGTAAAATGTCGATCTATCTCCTGGGAAAGTGAATGAAGTACACTTTTAAAACTTATTTACTGATTCTTGTTGTTCTTAGAGTGTAATTATGCACGGTAAATGATTTCAAAGGTACATTACATTCACTTTCCGAGATTAAATATACATTCTGAATGCAGACTCGTGAGGTACCACAATATTGACAAGCAATTGTACACCCAAAAAGCCCCAGAGGCAAATATTTTCTAAACCCAGTGGAGCAGGATGAAAGAATTCCTTGTCTGTACCCAAAATTCTACAAATCACCACTCTTGGAACAAATTACTACTAATAAAGACACTTGCCTGTATTCATCTCTGCAGTGTAAACTAAATAAAAAGCTCCAGACTGGAAAGAAAAGCACACAAAAGCAAGTCTGAGCAGAGACAGAGAACAGCCCACGCATAGAGGAAGGGGGAGTACAGCAAGGCTTTAATCACCGAGTCGAGCTGAACCGCACCTGAGCTATCCTAGATACTCAGGACGCTTTCGCTAACAGTCATTTGTTTGTTTGTTTGAGTCTAATTACTTTTGATTCGAGTCTTGATACGTTTGGTTTGTTTGGTTGGTTTGGTTTCACACTGCACATAATTACAAGAACTAAAAAAGCAAAGAAAAAAACAATAGATGAAGGACATGTAGGGATGAATACGTCCTAACAACCCTTTTTTCATTCACTGGTAAGAAATGGGTGGAAAAAAGCAAAAAAAAAAAAAAGCGAAAAAATTAAATAAAAAAATCACCTTGAGAACCGAGAAAAGATTTAGTGCTAAATAAATGAATCGAATTTTAAATAAATGAATAACTAAAGATTAAAACATTTTGTTTATCACATCCAGAGATTATTTTCTCTTTTTTGTTTTTTTTTTCCCCCCACTCAAAATGACTAGAATTTCTGCAGCTATCTTTTGTGCTGGTGAGTCGTGAGGTGAATCAATTCAGAGTCGAATCGCATTAGAGTTCAGCTGGAAGCGTACTGAGACCACCTAGCTCAGACACTCCAGCCCTTGTTGTTTTTTTTACACACCAGAGCGTAAGTGCTGGGTTCTCACCTGCCTAATCAACTGCACACCAGGGTCCCACTTAAATGGAATAAACAGTGCAGACTAAGGTTGGGTGAACATTGTGTAATGAAGCAAAGGTGTGTAAACGTGTAATGCGCAAGGCAAGGCATTATATTCATTCGTTCATCTTCAGTAAGCGCTTAATCCTGATCTATCACAAGAACACTAGGCGTGAGGTGGGAATTCACTCCGGATGGGAGTGTCCATTACAGAGCACCATGCACACACACGTTCACACACTCATTCGCACCTAGGGGCAATTTAGAGTTGCTAGTCCACCAACCGGTAAGTTTTTGTGAGAAACCAGAGAACCCAGAGGAAGCCCATGCAGACATGAGAAGACCGTGCGAAACTTCACCATGGACAATGGAGCTGTACCACCGTTCCACAGAAGGCATTATATCTATAAGGAAGATTGGGAGAGTTTACCTGAAGAAGGTATGATGCTCGATGCAGACCTTCCAGAGTCTTTTTGCAGCTCTGTGGTTGTTCAGCTTGAAGCCAATGGTGCTCTCAAACTGCTCATACTGGGAACAGAAGTTGTATTATCATCTCTGATACATTCTGTCCTTGACTGAATTATTATCAAGCTTCAATGAAACCAAGAATGACTTTGCTAATTTAACAAACATGGCACACTCAACCTCCGTGCTGCTCGAGGGCCTAATTAAATGAAGCAGACGAATAAAATGAATCACTCCAGGTCTGTTATCTTTAGGAGAGATTCCCGTGTTAAGCTAAGAGACAAATCAGTCTAATTTTTTTTTTTTTTCAGATGCACAGGAGCATGGCATTCAGGCACCGCTCTAAATTTGTCTATCTCATCTCTTTTTCTGGGCACTGATCTGCAGCTGTGATGTGGGAAATGAAGGAGCTCTTTATGTGTGGATGTGTGTGGCTCTGTTCTGCCAGCGAACCGTCAGCAAGCCTGTCACTCAGAAGACAGACATGCTGAGAGAAGACGCCTGAGAGTTTCACAAATCAAAGAGGTCATCCACTTATTCCCTCCCGTCTTATTGACATTCATCAGCCACACTGTGCAACACATAATGGCTAGGAGACTCGAGAAAGCACTTAGAAATGTGGTTAGTGTCTCTCATCATGGTTTCAAAAGTTAAAGAATGCTAAGATCATGTAATATGCCTTTACAAAAGGTGGATTCGAGAAATATAGTTTATATCTTCAAATAAAGAATAAAACACAATCAAGGATACAGTTATAGGAAAATAATCAACAAGGAGGTGATGTGATGTGGCCTGACATGATGATTGCCAAGCCACAGCATGTCACAAAGTGTTTTCCTCTTATACCAGCCCTTCACTGATTATTTTCCTATGAAAGCATGTCCTGAAGTGTTTTATTCCTCACATAATCAACTTATTTAATTATGACCTAATCCGCAACAAGTACAGTTGAGTTGTATTTACTGTGCCAGCAAAAAAACTTCCATTTTAGTTTGAAAACTGCCATATTTTTAAGAAACGTTACTGCCCAATGTTCATGTTCTTCTAGAAGAACTTTCACCACTCTGGTTCGATAAGTACAACATGCACAACACAGCAGCAAGATCAAAAGGAACAGACCTCTCCTGGGCGGATCTTGATGTAGAAGTTGCTCCTCTTATACGAGATCTTCAGGATCTTGGGCCAGGCGAAGCGGTTAATCCTCAGGCGGTCGCGGTAGATCAGAAGGCCGTTGGCGCAAACGCCCAGCATGATTTCAATCCCTTCTGAATCCTACCTCAGAGGATCAGCAAGACACAAAACAAGAGAATAAAGTATCAACAATTCCTGAATGTATTTGAGGCCAGGAGTACTCCATGCTGGATGTACTTTTCTCGTACTGTTTGCATTATTTATGCCTTGTTCACACTGACACAGATACATGTAAAAACCGAGCAAAGCAGTACTGCTTAAAGTAAAGCAGTTTGTAAGTACTTGTGAAGATACTGACATCCTGATGGAATAAATTACCCAGCGTGAGTGTCTGTACACATTCAATGGTACACTATATGGCCTTGTTGAAGATTTCGTCACCTTTTGCTGTTATAAAAACCTGCACTCTTCTGGGAAGGCTTTCCACTAGATGTTGGAGCGTGGCTGTGGGGATTTGTGTTCATTCAGCTACAAGAGCATTAGTGAGGTCAGGCACTGATGTTGGGTGAGGAGGTCTGGGGTGCAGTCGGTGTTCCAGTTCATCTGAAAGGTGTTCAGTGGGGTTGAGTTCGGGGTTCTGTGCAGGACAGTCGAGTTCTTCCACTCCAATCTTGACACACCATGTCCTCATGGAGCTCGCTTTGTGCGCTTTTTTTGTCATGCTGGGGCAAGGTAGTTCCAGTGAAGGGAAATTGTAATGCTACAGCATACAAAAAGATATTCTATACAATCGTGTGCTTCCAAATTTGTGGCAACAGTTTGGGGAAGACCAGTCAATGAGAAGACTGAATGGAGAGTCATAAGCTTTGAAGTTGCAAGTAATCAGCTCTGAGTCAAAAGCTTTGACACCAAGTCACACTGCATGTCATAAACTTTGAAGTCTGATTTGAGATGCAAGTCATGCAATTAGAAGTCTGATTTGAGTTGCAAGTCATGCAATTAGAAGTCTGATTTGAGTTGTGAGTCTTACATTTAGAAGTCTGATTTGGGTTAAGTAATACATTTAGAAGTCTGATTTGACTTGCAACTCATTAGCTTTGAAATTCAAGTCAAGTTGCATGCCATAAGCTTTAAATGATTTAAGTTGTGAGTCATACATTTTCAAAGTCCAAGTCAAATTGCAGGTCGTATGCTTTGAAGGACAGTCGAGTTGTGAGTTATAAGTTTTAAAGTCAGGTTCAGGTTTCATGTTATATAATTTGATGCCCAAGTGGAGGTCACAGTCATAAGCTTTGAAATTCAAGTCGTCATAAGATTCGAAGTCCAAGTCGAGTTGAAATCTGTGTCGTGTTGTCTGCCATAAGCTTTGAAGTCCAATTTTCCTCAACTTACAATACAAACCAAAAAAAATTGTTCAGATTTAGCCAGCACAACAGGATATTTTCAAAAAGATGAGGTCACAAAGCAGACATAAAACATACAAGTTTTCAGATCTATCTGTAGCAGTGTTGACAAGGCCATAATCTAGAAGTCTTGTAACACCGTCAGATCCTGAAGTGCCACATTATGCAACAGTAATAGAGTTCGACAATCAAACCTGAATTACAAATAGCAAAAGTTGCTCCTGTGGTGTACCTTCGCGTGATGTAAGTCGACCCCATACATGGACAGCTTCTTGGCATTCTCCAGGAAGTTCATTTCTGCCTCAGCAGGCGTCATGCCCCTGAACCAGGAGATAAAAAAGAACCGTGCATTAAGAACAGCAGGAAATCTTCCATTCGGCTAGGCTGATAACAGAATAAATAAGTTGGTCAGGGGGTCTGAGTCAGTTCTAATAGGGAGCCAAGACCTCAGCCTGTTCCTGAGGAGCTTCAACACTACCTGCCAATCAGTGAGAACCTGACTGTGAAGCTTATTGACTGTCTGACTCAGTAGGGATCAAACAAACAGCCTGAACTGGTTTCAGAACAAACCAACAGCCAACAGATGCTGAAAAAAATGTGTGTCTGAAGATAATGGATAATGCTGAAGAAGCACAAACACATACACAGGTTCCGTAAGAGGTCCATTAGGGAGAGGTTACATAAACCAAATTGCCAAACTACAGACAGTCAGGTCTGGGATTTAAGGGCAGAATATTAAACACAATGCAAAGTGTTTTGCAAGCTGTGGGAAAGCCTGATGAAAGCCTCTAGCTGAGATCAAATTAACCACCTCCTCTGTGCTACATTTCATTAGAATCATCATTTCATTAGGGTGATCAGTAAACAATGCAGAAAAGTGCACATTAAACACATACACAAACATTGTCCAGTCCTATTATTGAAAATGTTCTCCTCTTAGAAATCCAAGAAAGTATGGAGTACTCCGATATAATCCTTAATTTACATTAAAGTCATATTGAAAGCAGCCTTTGAACACATTTTACATATTTTTATATACATCTTGTCACTATACATGTATAAATGTATTCATTGTTATACGCCAGCACTGTTAGAAACTACTTTTGCTGTATTTATCCTGCCAAGTATTTCTGTCTCAAGCCACTGAAAAAAAAAACAGCTCTTTAAATTCACATGCGCACATCGGTTCCATGTGAATGAATTGAGTTACATTAACACAATTTGTTTTTTATACATCCAACAAGATTTGATCATGTACTTTCAAAGCCCTGAATAAACTCAAACTCCGCGCTTTCACCCGGACTGAGGATCAAACCCGGGTTGCTAGCGTTATGAGATGGCCACATTCTATTCTACCACACATGCTTTAATCATGTTCATTTCCAGAAGAAATTACACACAAGATTTTAATATTAGATGAATTGATCACTATACACAATGCATAATTCAATTTAGAAACTTGTTTAAATTCAGTTTAGTATAAGCAATGAAATCATGTTTTGATGAGAAACTTTTTATTTTTATGAATACTATAGTATGTAATATGTATATATTTCTTAAATCTGACCACTTATTCCTTTTTTTTCAGTGCACTAAGTTTTTTGAGTTCATTTGTATGTCTGCTATTACCCTGAAACAATAAAACTCAAAGTAACACAAACCCAAAGTAACATTTACAAAACGCACCATTTTAAGCCCTATTCAGACTGGATTTTCTTTATGTTTTATATGGGGAAGTAGGGTAATTATTACCTTTGGAATCTTTAGTCCCATCCAAATCTGTCATTATTACTCCATCAGTGATTTTTACAAACTATACCTTCCAGCGTTTACTAAAAGCATTTTATCTACTATAAAGACCTAAACTTAACCACAAGTACTACACTGTATATCTGACTTATCTGAATTGACATTTTTGTAAAAAATTCCTTTATATCCTGTGGGAAAGCACTCTTTTCTATCTTCAAAAAGAAGTATTGCTCGAGTTTATAGAACAAAACAATAAAATAAAGAAAGTAAAGGATTTGCCATGTTTAGGTAAGTTACTGAGTTCCTAGCGCAGGTCAAATCTACAATAAAGTTATGGACATGTGACCTACTAATGATCGAGTGCAATGTGCACACTTCTGAAAGTGTTCCACTCCAAAGATGGAACCTGAAAACCTTCCAAAGAGCAAAATAAGAAATTGAAAAAAAATCAAAGAGCAAAAATATTTAGCGTACTACATGGAATATTCTGGAATTTGCTAATACAGTAACAATATAACTTACTTCTAATACGCAATGTTTTCATTTTTTCTCGCTATTATTAAACAATTATTCATTGTTTTTTTTCCCTGCATTTACGTCTTGTATTGATTATTCTTTGTATTACACCAAAGAAGGTACACCAAAGAAATCTAGCACCTATAAACTTTGAAAAAAATGGTTCCTTGAAGGTTCATTGGATAGCGACGGGTTCCTTAAAGGGGTTCTACTTGGAACCCTCTTTGTGTAGAACCCTCTATAAAAGAGTTTTTTTTAAACTGAAGCTCATTTAGGGTGAAAGATGGAAACTTCTTTTCTAAGATGCAGAGTGTACTCTTATTCTAGCTTTAATTAGAATGGTTCTTAGAAACTCTGTGTAACCTTTAGGGCTGTAGTGTTGTGTTGTTTTGTAAGTCTCACCGGATAAAGGCATCTGCCAAATGACTAAATATAAATGTTAGATATTAAAATATGCATGAGCATCAACAAATAATGTTACAAAACCAGCATCAGTAGAATAACTAAAGCCTAGTTTTTATTTAAAAGGGTTCAATTTTTCTATAGAAGAAAAAAAGACTTGAATGCACTGTCTGTTATATTAATAGCATTTAAAAAGCCAAGCACAAAGTTTATAGCTAGGAAAAAAAAAAATTTAATTAGTTTCAATTTTCTAGGACAAATACAAACCCTTAATATTTTTGGTTCTGCTGGAGGTTGTAGATTTATACTCACTCTTGTAACTAGACAGCTTTACATTCAGGTACTCAATAACTTTACTATAGTTTCTGAATTATTCAAAATATGATTTAAGATAAAAATCATATTCATAACTGAATAATCAGATTTCAAGTTCAAATGTTAAAAGTTACAATGTTAAAATGTCTAATATGAAAAACAGATATTAGCTGAACTATTATTCTCTATTCAAAGCTAGGTCATAACAAATAAATGGATAATCGCTCACCTGTAGGTGCGATGCAGCTCCATGACTCTGTCCTCCAGCTCACGGGTCTGGTTGGGGGCGAAGCGGAAGTCGCTGACGTAGTCTGTGCCGTGCTCATCCTGGTCGTAGTCTCCGAGCTCAGCCTGCACGGTGTAGGAACCCAGCAGAGCGTGAGTGACGAACGAGCAGGGGAGCCGACCGGACAGGATGTCATCACGCAGCTGTAGGCACAAGTAGTACCTACGAGGGACGGAAAGAAACGATGACCGGGAGGACCATGACCAAAACTTCCTTTTCCATTTTCCATTCAATCTGGATTCATGATATGTGATTTTACTTAAGATGTCTATTGTTGATGCCAAAATCTGTTTACTGTCTCTAGGCTTTTATATTAGCAGGTTAGATACCTAGCTATCTAGCTAACTGGTTGATGTGGGTTCAGTTTTTTTTCCTGCATGGCGAGATTATTATTATTTTTTTTTTTTTTTTTTCAGGGTAAGATTATCTTTAGCTTTCTTCTCCTTGTGAAATGTGCTTTAATGACATTTCCACAATTTCCCATGTTTTCAGACATTTCCAGACATTTCTCTGACTCTTATGCTGTGATTTGTGACAATTTTCCCAGCATGACAATAATTAGTCTTTTTCTGAAACTAAAAAAATAAAATAATAAAATCCCTGTCTGGATATTCTCTCCAACAGTGAATCACTTAATATTGTAAAATAATACTATAATGCAATATAAATGACAACAATAATGTCAGTATGAAGCCCGTTCATGAATTCAAGCTCATATTCGTTTTCATTTTTTACATTTTATAATAAATGTCATTCATATTAACTAATGAAACTGTCAAATCGCTCCATTTGAATCGCTCCATTATATTAGTGGACAAATACTGCTTAACAGATATGAATATTCTCTAGGAGCTCCAGGAGAATATTCTGTAGGAGCTGTTTGTAATTTTTGGAGCCCTCTCGTGAGATGAACTGCAACTAAATAAAAATATAGAAAAGTTGCCTCGACTCCTTCTTATAAAATTACATATTCCTTGTGAATATCTTTGTTTTCTTTTAATGTAAAAGGGCAGAATCCAGCAGCATTGTTTCAGCTTAGGGTATAGGCAATTTCTGGGCCAAAAAAATGTAACCAGAGGCCTGAAATAAACTAGTATCATCCACTGCATACCAATATATCAGATCATAGTTTCCATATGGTATGATATGATATGATATGATGTGATATATGATTAATGCAGGTCTAGGAACACTTTTAAAAATCACAAACCGCACCTTTAACCTCTAAAAGCTTAAGATGACAAATAAAACTCAAACAATGGTGATGTCAGAAGGATGAGTGCAGCGTCCCTCTCCTACCTGGTGATGTCCTCCATGAGCTGAGAAGGGTCTGGAGGGTAGAATTTGACAGCGAAGGCAAAATGCCAAGGAGAAGCTGAGGACAGAGACACATCACATTAAACCAGCGTGTACCCTGGCCTTGTCACCTCATAAACGTTAAGGTCAGAGAGAATAAGTGTGTGTTTTTTTATGCCCGGGTTACTGTTGAGTCATTCTCTCAAAGAATCTGTATGCATATCACAGTCCAAAAGAAGATGCGTCTTTGCATACATATTGTATACAGAAGTCTTAGAATCACTGAAATTCATATGCATGAACATGAGCTAACCTGACAGGATTTCTGAGTGTTTTTCTTTTATTATTCACATTCATAAATGTTCATAACTTGTTACCATGAGCTAACCTCATGTTTTGTGGATTCCTAAAATACATGCTCACTGATGAAGCTAGCCAGTTAGCTAACATGAGCTAGGATTTCTGACATTATTTAGTCACGTTAATAAATGTTGGTAATATTCATTTCTAACATGAGCTAACCAGCCGGAATTTCTGAGACAATTTTTGAGTCACATTCCTAGTTATTTATAATATTCACCACTAATATTGGCTAACTAGCTAACATGAGCTACATGACAGGATTTCTGAGATGATTTTTAACTCATAATACATGTATACAATCTTTATCGATAATGTTAGCCAGCTAAGTAATATGAGCTAACCAGACAGAAATTTTGAGATGTCTTGCAAATCAAATTCATACATATGAATAATATTTACTAACAATGCTAGCCATCTAGCTAATATGATAAAAAATATTCTTTAGTTAGTTGGCTAACATGAGCTAACCTTACAGGGTTTTTGTGAGGATATTTTTATTCATATTCATAAATGTTTATGGTATTCATTACCAATGCTATTCAGCTTGTTAACACAAGCCAACATCATGTTTTTAGGATTTCTAAACTCAAATGATCAGTTATCTAACATGACCTAGGATCTCTAAGATGATTTAAAAGTTGATAGATGTTGATAGATGTTGTAGATACACTGATAGATGTTGATAATATTCTGTATATCAATATAACTGTAAAATGAGTTAACCAGTAAGAATTTCTGAGAGAATATTTAAGCTATACTCATAGTTATTCATAATATATACCGCTAATATTGGCTAGCTAGCTAACATGAGCTTTAAACGACAATACATGTATACAATCTTTACTGATAATGATACGCTACCTAGCTAATATGAACTAACCAGAGAAGTTCTCAGAAGTTATAAATATTAATAAGGTTAACTACTAATGGTAGCCAACTTTGCTAAAACAATACCCTGTTGGATTTCTGAGATCATATTTATAAATGTTTATTTTATTTGGTAGCTAGATGGCTAACACGAGCCAACCTTATAGAATTTCGGACAGAAAGTCATTCTCATAGTTATTCATAATATTCACAGCTAATATTGGCTACTTAGCTAACATGAGCTACATAACAGGATTTCTGAGATGATCTTTTCCTCGTAATACCTCATGTATACAATCTTTACTGATAATGATACGCTACCTAGCTAATATGAGCTAACCAGATAGAAATTGTGAGAATTCATATTCATAGATATTAATAATGTAAACTACTAATGGAAGACAACTAATAACGAATAACTGATATAAAACCTTGTCAGGATTTCTGAGATGACTTTTTAGTCGTATTTAAAAATGTGTACAATATTCGCTAGTTAGCTGAATAAAATTAGCTAACCAGGCAGGATTTCTGAGAGGATATGTTTAGTTATATTCATAAATGTTTATGGTATTCATTGCTATTGCTATCTAGTTTGTTAACACAAGCTAACCTCATGTTTCTAGGATTTCTAAACCCATAATAAATGGTCATAATCTTCACTGATAAAGCTAGCCAGTTAGATAACATGAGATGAGATGATTTATAAGTCACATGGACAAATGTTCATAATATTCACTGCTAACACAGCTAACTAGCTAACATGAGCTTTAGCGTATGATCATAAAACTAAGCTTATACTGTATATATCTAGATACAGAGATAGATATAAATATTAGCATGTAAAGGCTCTAGTGAAGGAGCAGTGTATGATGCACATTAGTACATGGAGAACATGGTTAAACATTCTTCTCATGCACTTACTTCGCATTTGCTTCTTGATCTCTTTGGAAGGGTCCAGCCAATTCTGCAAGACAGAGCACAAACATTTAGTCCAGTGTTTGCACGCCTGACACATGGCAAATTTACACCACACTGCCTTTGTTTCCCTTACGATCTCTCACTAATTGCATGGTTTCCAGTTCAAAGCCTCTCCGTATGTTTAATTGAAGGAAAGCCGCATGTTCCTCGGGTGCACTGAGCGATCCAGCAGGCAGGGTCGAATGCAAATCTCGGCATCTACTTTTTTTTTGTTTTGGTTTTTTTTTTCTTCTCATGCAGTGCATTTGAATTCGCTTCATCTTTAGCTGATCGTTTTGGGCTATCGACGCAGTTCACAGATGATCAACAGACTGTAGAGTATCAGCAGTGACTTTGTTTCTAATCTCACGCCTTCCTCACCACCAAAGTAGAAGCTTTTAGTCTGAAAATTAAACACTGGTCTATATAATGCGTTTCCTCGGCAATTCAAGCAAATCCTGTTATAACTTAAAAGCCAATATGCATTTCAAGCCACACAGAAGTGTGTATACGACACCGATAAATTGGATGCATTTGTCTTTTTGCATTATCCGAGTTTCACAGCTCAGCACAGCTCTTCTTGGCACTAAATTGGATTTTGAAAGAAATAAACAAAAACGTGTTTCCCTTGGAGCAACATTCAGAAACTGAATTGTAAACAGTACTTAATGCACATATTTAATCTGTCTACCAAGATTTAGGATCAATGCAGGTAACATACTGACCTTCATTAACATTCCCTTCGGATCTACAGTAGGTTAATACTGCTAATCAATGATTTTAGTCGGATAAAGAGTTTACAGAGCTACACTGGATGGTTTATATATTCCAAAGGGCATTTTACTGTTATGCAAAAAGTTTGTGAAATTTAGTTGTTTTTTTATTTAATCAGTGAATAAAAACTTAACAAACAAGTAAAGACGGAAGCAAAATGCAACATATTTTAATATGGAATAGTTTTTTTTGTTTGGATTTTTTTCAAATCACAGTGTCTACAGAGTACAAATTACAATTCATTTGTCATAAAAAAGAGTGCTGAATAATCCAGTAGATTACCACTTGTTGCAAGGACACCTTGTAGATATTTTGAGCTGCAACTGTGTAATAAAGAAAATGATATACACGCTCTTACATGCTTTTACACAAAGTGGACCAATTGCACCAGTGACTGAAGCTTCACAGAAGATTTAGTTGAGCAAAAATGCCTTAATCCTCAAAAAAAAAAAGAAAGAAAAAAAAAAAGAAATCAACAGCTGGCTGCAACACTGCCAACGGCATAATTACCCAAAAATTGCTTCTCTTACAAACAATTTGCTTGTCCCCTCCAGACTCAACACTCACCATCCCGCAGTGTATAAACAAGTCTTTTAAATGCACTGCGCTTTGTTTTTCTGTAGGAGGTCTGTTTGTTCCACCGCAATGTTCCCTCGGATGTTAACTTTAAAATTAGTTACTAAAGTTTATCCTCTGTATGTTAACAGTGTAACACAATGTCACCGTCTGTATCTGTTTAGTGCTCCAAATATCTGTATCTGTATTCAGAATTAAACCCACAGACTGTTTTTTTACCCTGCTTGCAGTTATTTTTTTTCTTGTACCTGCTTGTGATATTTTCTATTTCCCCAAATACTAGCCTAATTTAAACCACCACGACCATGACCAGGCAGTTAAAAGGATCATGTGCTCCTCAAATAATCCGCTTGCTCTTCGTATCCATTTAAATCACGTTATCTGTTCATTCCTGATCATGTATTTGTATTCAGTTACATCCTGACTGTATCCAAACACAACACAAACCCAAACTGAATTCATATCGGTATTTGTATACATTAGTCCTTCTGAAAGCTGTTCTGACCTTCTGGCTGTCTGAATCGCTGAAGGTCAAGCCGAAGTAGTCCTTCTCGAGCAGGTTGAGATGTTCACACACCAGGTCCAGCAGCGCCTGACCCTTGCAGTGCTTCTGTACATATGAACAGCAGATAAGAGCAAATGAGATGAAGTCCAGCAGCTAAAAATATATCTCATTAATCCTTTTTAAAGACATCAAAAGGGTGGTGAGACCGAATGAGAGCTGTGCAGGGGATTAAAAAAAAACAAAAAAACAAATGTGCCAGTTATTTAGCTAGCCTAATAATGTATGCTAACAGCGTGATTTAGGTGACGTAGCGAAGTTCAAAGCTCAAATGAACTATGGGTGTCTTTCACTGGAAAAACAATGGTTATGGCAATCACAACGTAATGAAGTAATGAATAACTGATACACTGACAAGATGACATGGTCTATAAATTTCCAAAAGTATTGCCACTCTTCAAGGTACGGGCCAAAAATGATTGTAGAAAATAAAAATGACATATAATAATTTAAAAGTTTCTACTTAAAACAACAGAATAAACTGCTTATCTTTATAGCAACAAAAATCATCCTGATTAATACTTTAAGTATTTTATCTGAAAAACATATGTGGCAAATTATTTAATTTTCTTTAAATTTCAGGTTTTGAATCCGTACAAATTCACTAGATGATCCGTTTCGCTATAGAATTCCTGTTGTTTGTAAGAGTGTGTACTATATGATTAAATGTAAATGCCATTTTTAAAATGTATTTATTTATTTATTTTTACCATACTATGACTTTGGTATTGATACTGAATTCTATATTTGATACTCTCTACATACTGTACATAACTGTAATAACATGAGCCTCTCCACTGGGACTGTAGCTTTAATCATCACTCAGCTCTCTCTTCTTATTCTCCAGGGGAAAATACACACACTATGTGGAGTACTACTATCTGGCACAAAGATAAACACACACAAACACACGCACGCACACACACACACACACACACACTCAGAGCTTCTCTCTGAGGGCGTTACATGCTTCTGCTTCATAGTGACATCAGTCATTGTCATGGAAACAGACGAAGGGTGCTGCTGCTTGAACGCTCCAAGAGAAGTTCTCCTCTTTTTTACTTTATTACTACTTGAGGAAAGAAAAGCACATGTGCACTCCTAATCCTGCTTAATCTTTGCCTATAGACATTAGCCGGCTTCATTTGGAAATGTGATCTTTTCTTCTTACTCAGATAGCGAGCAAATACAAAGTGACACGTCTTCAAGCCACTCTGTTTTAAAAAATATATATACCAGTAATTCAAACAGTTTCTTTATAAAAGATCTGGTAAATATCTTTAGGTACACTCTCAATATTATAAGGCTAAGACATGTTTATTCTGAGACATGTGAAGCCAACCAAGTGCATCTTTTCAAACTGCTGCTCACGCTGCATCACAGGGCAGTGTAACACACTCAGAAAAAAGCACTTTCTACCGTCGTCTGCATACATGACCTCACACATGCCTGGGATTAGCTAGTGTCACTGTGATTGACAGGGGAAAGGTAGCATGCCATCCCTCCCACCTTGAGAGCACGGCCAATTATGCTCCTGTAGCTCCCGGTCACGGATGGCTGTTGCATCATTGGGATTCGAACTCGCAATCTACCAAACACTTTGCTGTTGCGCCACTCAGAAGCCCCGATATACATACACATGTTAAAGAAAAACTCTGGAATTTTTCTAACTAAACTCTATGCACCACATCTGTGCTGAATGTATGATTGCCATGAAAAATACTTTTAATATGTTTTCTGGTACTGAGAAAACACTGGAAAACCAGCTCACTCCAGACTCAATCATAATGGAAGTCTAAAGGCAGCTGTCCTCTGTATAAACGGAAAAAATATGTGACTTCTTTAATATAATGTGAATTTTACTGAAACCATTAAGGTGTTAGCATGAAGTTGACGTAAGAGAATGTCTTGTCAAAGCTGTCCTTTGAATTTTATTGAACTTTCCTACACGGGAGCAAAAAAAAAAGGTTTAAATAAATAAATAAATTTTAAAAAGTTCTGGTTACTTGGGTTTTCCAGACCCAAAGATTCTTTTCTCTGAAAAAAATCTACTTTCTGAAAGAATTAAGTATACAGATTTAAAGCCTTATCTAGAAGCAGCATTAACTGAAAAGCTTGTTAAAGTATTTAATAATGTTAGATAAACATTTATTGACAGAATTCAAAAACTGCCCTTATACTTCCATTAGAAGTGAATCTGTGACAACAGCCCTTCTGTTTTTCTCGGTGCAGGGAGACATGTCGAAATTCTCATCCATGGTAATCGACAATACAGTAACAATGTGTTACACAGCGATTAGCCTGACGAACTGTGGAGTATACCTTTAAGAATATAAGAACATATACATGTTAATGCTGCGTTAATGAAACCATAAGACCATTCAAACGTGTTTCCCGTCTACCTCCCATTCAGTCCGATAGAAGGCAAGGACGCAAAGTGGTTTATTTTCCAAGGGATCGACTTGTTCCTAAAGGGAACGTTGACACAAAGTACGGCCCAGCTTCACCCAGACTGTCATTATCCACTAGGAGTCTTACGCAAGGCACAGTTTATGTCTAACCCTATCATTAATGACAAAAAAAGGCCAAGCCGATCCAACGCACATGACGGTAATAGTATAGATCAGATTGTGGCATGAATAACAGGGTTTAGCTTGGGTGCTGTGATTGTGATTGGTAAGGAGGCTTCAGTAAATCAGATCCACACCAAAGAACATGACAGTCCAATGCATCATATAACAAAACATCTGGCCTGGTTTATATAGTAGCTGCGGCTACTTGGTTATCGATAATTAAATTCTGTGCTCATTGGTACATGGTTACATGGTTGCAAGGTAAAGTGGCTGATAAATAACTAGTTAACCTACACAATCTTGTTAAAGAGAAACCACAAATCATAAACTCCTCTGTCCTGAAGACTTTCCTGTGTTGTAAAACTTGTAGTTACAGCTTTACCTCCGACAGTTCCAAAGCACTGACAGTGGAGACTCCTTCCAGAAATGCTAAATAAACATCTCGCAGAAAAACCACACCAACGATTACACACGTTTTTGCTTAATGTCTGCTTAATGTCATATCACCTGATTCTCATTATACATCTGAGTTGTTTTGCTTTTATTTGTCATGCCTGTTTAAGACATAAATAACAAGTAATCACGAGACTCTTGAATTCAGGAAAATACCATTTGGCCTTTGCATCTGAGCTAAAAGAGGTCTTGACCGACGGAAATGTTGGACTGACTTACTGCGCTAGTGGATTTTAAATGTCACACCACTCCCCTGCTTTGCCCCCTGTTCACCCACACAATCAGGTGCAAAAATGTGAAAAAATGGTTTACGCAAAAAAAAAAAGATTAGCAACACAGTAGCACTATACGTGTAAATTGTGCCTTCCTTTCTCTGCTTTGTACTCATATCTGTTGAAAGAGCTGCTTACAGCAACATTCCCTGATTTTCCTGCTTGACTGAATGTAGATAATGACATTCAGCAAATGTCAGGGCTGGAGGCATGTCGTCTAACCATCCACACTCATCTGAATCTCGACCTCCATGCTGTAGTTTATGCCTAACATTGTCCATGAGGCAGTCTCTCATTAAGCAAGACAGTAATCATATTACATTTTATCTGGCTTTTCCTGATCCTCTGATCCTATCAACTGGACACGATGACTTTCATATGAGGGGTTCTGCAAAGGCACATCACTATTTCAGTGCAAACCCAGAACCATGAATGCTATTAATTATATTATATTTCAGGTCTAATAAAACATAATACGCAACACGAGCGCTCTTATTTTTCTCATCAAATAACAGCGCTTACATTATCGCCTATTATTTTTCTATGCAGTACCGTTATTGAGGTGTTTTTAAAAATGCACATTGACCACTGACGCATAATGTTCACACAAGCTTAAAAATATATATTTATTTCAATATAGTTCACTATAGAATAAGTGTGAGGTAACGTTTAAAGTTAATGCTCACCGACATGTCATTTTAGTTAGTGTTTCAAAAATTCATTTCAATCCCAAAACTTGAACTTTAAACCTGATCATGTCATTTCAAACCAGTAAAATAGGTGTGTAGTATAGAAATGTTTAAAAAGTGTTTAAGAATCACAAGAAATGACCAAACAGGATCTATGAATATGTACACGTTTATTATTCCGAAATTAGCATTAGCTAGTAACATTAACATTAGGTAATTTACCTAGCTGGCTAGCGACTAACTGCTAGTAAACTAGCTCAATTAGCCTGAGTTTGACTTGAGTGGGATTTTAGTATTTGAGTCTCGATTTGTGTCATCATTTTCTGACTAATTTATTTACCACCAGGCATAAATTTCTAAAATAAAAAGCTACCACAACCTATTTTGATCTCTATAGATCTCTCTAACATTAGTTAAGTTAGTTAGCTAGCTACTCTATCATGCAGGTTGTGCAGATAAATGTTTATTGGTACCCCATCCTCTAAACTTGGACATGGCAATGGGGTTTTACATTTTTCAAAGGTATGTAGAACTTTAAAAAATGTTAAAGATAATAGATTAACTGCAAAGCCTAAATCAAGACTTTCTTCACATCATGAGATCCACTCACACACCAATTTTATATTTACAATGATTTTTTTAAGCTGTTTTCTGTGGAGATGATTCTGTGCCAGCTAGAAAGTCAATCACACCTAAAAATGCAATAAACAGACAGTACCGCTTTTCATTTGTAACATGTGAACAACTGCAAAGTAAAATCTTTTTACTGTATTACTTATTGCTTATTTTGCTTGACGTCCTCAGTAACAATCAATGAGGTATTAAGGTGCATTGCATTTCACTTTCATCACTATGCTGCAGTCGTGCCACACTGAAATGCATTCACTGTCCAACCACGGAACCATTAATCATCAACTCTTAATCATCAGGCTTTATAGAATTACTAGTAAAACATGATGAAAGTTTTAATATGCCTAAAAATAAAGCTCACAGCAAGAATTAGGTGTTATGTTATCAAATCTGTCCTCATGTCACAAGTGTGTATTTCATTTCATGTTTTGTTTTGCTTTTTCCACCGGTGAGATTGCTTTTCTGTATGGCATGAAATCTTCTCCATTGTTTTCATCTAATGTGACATACAAGTCAGAAACCAAGCACAGAGCTGAGCCGGTGAGAGTCATGCATCTTGCTTCGGGGTCCAGCAGTGGTTCTCGGGCCTTTCTGTAATTCGAACCTCTCAATCCATAACACAGAACATTAGCTGCTGAGTTTGCACTATCACATCAATCATTTATGCCATCCAAAATTCATGGAGCGCTCTCTGCCTGGAGAGAAAGAGGACTGCACCCGTCATCTCCACATACACACATAAGGTAAGCTAGCAATTTTAGGTTAGCAGAACGTTTTAAGAACGTTCCTGCGAACGCTCTGTTATGAGAGTGTTCTGAGAATGTTTTGACATAACGTTGTAGGAACATTAACACTAACTTTCCATAATGTTTTTGGTTTTGCTGGGAACATTGAATGAACAACATCCTAATAACACTGTAAAGCAAATCATTATTACAACAAATGTTTTGAGAATGTTGCAGAATGGTTGTTTTTGTAACGTTAAGACATTAACTTTCTAATAACCTGTCGAACACTTCCCACAAAGTTCTGAACGTAAGATCAGGAACACATAGTACAGATTGAATAAGGTCTTTCTCATACATTATTTTAGATACAGTCAGGTCCAGAAATATTGGCACCCTTGGTAATGATTGGAAAAAGTCTTTGAGGTTTAGGTTTGAGGTTTAAACTTACCCTAAGAAAATAGAAACAAATGTTAGATTTCTTTCAGATTTTCCGAATGTGATTAAATCTTTTTAACTACAAAAATTCACCCGTTTTTACTCATCTTTACCAAGGATTTCAATAATTCTGCACCTCTAGCTCCAATCTGAATTATTTAAAAATACTGGAATGCCTTTACGACTCTAACAATGAGTTCAGGTCCTGCCTTGTGCACTATTGTCCACATGCTATATTTAAAATTTTTAAATATTAAAATATTCAAAATTCAGTCAGGACCGAATGAGAAATTTGTGCGTGTTCTCAAAAGGAAGCTCCAACAGTGGACATTGTTACAGCCAAAAAACAGCTTTTAAATTGAAACTCTTCGAGCACTCGGGGTGAATGAGACACTCATTAAAGAAAGAAATGGAACAGCTTCACTTTAATGAGCCCAAATCACAAAAGCTTTCTGGAGGATAGCCGAGTGTGTGAAGAGCTTCGGTTAATCTTCTGAAAGAGATTTCATGTCCAATGTTGTAATCATTTTCTCCTTTCTGTAGACCTTTATATTTATTCTGTAACGCAGCTCTTTTTTGTCTGGAAAAAAGTCCACAACAGTGAAATGTAATTATATTTGCTCTTCCAAGAATTAAGCATTAGCTAATTTTTTTTCCAGAATCCAGATCCAAAAAATGGGGATTTCTCTACTGTATATTTAATTATGCATAACTTTTTTTTTCAAATGTGGTAATAGTGCCTGCACTTTAAGTCAATTATCAGGAAATGATTTCCACAGAGATGCTAATATGCAAAAGTAAACGCTTCTAGCCACTAGGAAACTATGAAAGCTGCTGCAATGTTGTATTTTTACTACAATAATTTCAGGCATTCAAAGAAACATAAATAAAAACTTTTACACAGTAATATTTGACTCAAACCATCAGGTTTAATGAATCTAATATAATTAGATTAAATTATACCTCAATTAGACTCCCTATTCATGCCAAATCTTAAGAGAACTTGGCACATGGCATTTGTATTTATTCCATAAACCCATGGAAAAAATATTGCAAATTTAAAAACGTACTGTATGTGTATGTATGTGTACGCTAATCCATATTGAGACTGCTGCAATATCTGCTTGTGTATTTAATTGGAAAAAGTGTTACATGCATTTACCTGCAACTCACTTCTACCAGATGAAAAGCGAAATCTACAGACATTTATTAATAATAACAGCAGTCCAGACTAGTCTTTATGTCACATAAATATATGCAAACATTTGGCTCTCAAGAATATCTCCAATTACATCCACTCACACACATCATGTTCCACAGACTGCCCCAGATAATAACAGTTTTTAACAATGTTATTTATGGGACAAATCATAAAGAAAAACTTAAGCACATGGTGCACTCACGGCATGTAAGGCTCTTAACGATTCACTTAAATGTTCATCAACACATCAGAAATATACAGAAAGATACGATTGATTTAGGCCAGATTTAATGTTTCTGTATATATATTTATTCCACAACGCCGCTGGTCAGAAGGTTTTCTTTCTAATTTGTTATTGTTTCTATAGTAACAACTTACCCAAGGACTTGTGTGGTAGAGGCACCACATAAACAGCCTTTTTCACGTATAATTGTAAAATGATTAACTTCAGGGAGGTGTCAGTAACTTCACTTCACGTCAGGCCGCATCACACCATCTAGTCATTAATTATTTTGCTTTCACAGCACTCTCTCACCAGTTTTATTCCTTACATAAGATATAAACATACACTATATTACCAAAAGTATTCGGTCACCCATCCAAATGATCAGAATCAGGTGTCCTAATCACTTG
>CM075022.1:17254233-17314050 GCA_037576675.1 Pangasius sanitwongsei
AGGAATGGGATGGCACTTAAGTTCATATGTGAGTCAAGGCAGGTGACCGAATACTTTTGGTAATATAGTGTAACTGCAGTACATTTATGACCTGGTCCAGGATTAGAGTGATGAGATATCTTATCTTACCTCAATACCAGCTTCGTAATCCGAGCTGTCCAGGAGAGTCACCTTGAAGGGGACAGTCTTCAAACGCTTGGACGACTTCTGCGGCGATTTGGGGCTCTTGCCTGGTGTCGTTCGTTCTGATTCATCATCTGGATCTTTGTGATCATCCGGACGTTTGCCATCTTGGTCCTGAAAATCAGGAAGTGATTCAGGAAGTTGTATGTGTAAAATAAAAAAATCAAACTTGATGGCAATAAAACATCTTAAAGGGTTCTTTGATTTGTTCCTCTGTAGGAAGGTAGAACACTAAACCACTGTTATTAGCTTGTCACATTTTTAGACATTCCATCATATAATGTTTTTTCTATTGTTTTTTTATATAAAGTCTGTAATTGTGGCATACTGGAATTTTATCAGATGCAGAATTGTAAAAAGATACTTGATATTGAAAAGAGAAACTTGATACTGTTTTCCAACTGGCCCTCCAATATATTTAGTTTTGCACCTGTTTGGCCATTTTGCCCTCTGAAGAAGACTCGGGCATGTTGCCTGCAGACGCCTTCTGTTGAGATGGTTCCTCTGCTGCCTTCTTCACCTCCGACTCAGGACCTTTCTCCGTGGTCATTTTCTCTTCTTCTCTTTACCCTACAAACACATCAACATGAATCGTGTCAGTTTTTCACTCTGTATTTTCCCATAAAGCCAGACAAAGAGCAAAATGTTCAAACTATGACTATGGCTTTAACTTATTAAATGCATTCAGGTTTCTCCAACTGCTTTTATCTTGAATAGTTGTTGACCCTGCACTTACTGTAGTATATCCAACACAAACTGAACTACTATGAATGTAATTTCCAAAATAGTTGTACATTATTATGTTGTAAATCACATTTAATCAAAACCATAAATTATTTTGGGGGGATTTCGGTACTGGTCAACTCCATGTTCAAAACAAAAAACTTGAAGAACACTAGGGAGGTTTGATTATAGGTCACTAATGATCCAAGTTAAAGCACTTTCATATCTATTAATCCATTTGCTGAGCCAGAATCACTGCGAAATTTATACGTTTGGATGGTTTGCTATTTGTTTTGGAACCAAAAAGCAAAAAAATGTTGGCAGACGGTCAAGTAGGGCTGAGAATGTACACAAAACCTTCATTTACTGGTCAGAAATGCTGTGTGTAGAAAGCACAAAAATCATCCAAGCATGGAGAATGCAGAGCCAAACCACAATAAATTACTGATAATTATCAGTAAAAAAAAAAAAAAACTACTTTAAAATGTTTATCAAACCCAGCGTTTATTTTCTCTTTTTCTTCATCAGACCAAATCTCTGGAACAAATCACATTTCTGCAGCCCTCGAAGGTTTGGTTCACTTCCTGCAGCCAAGTCAATTCAGAGTCTAATCACTTTCTCACTGATAGAGTTCAGCTGGAAATGGACCAAGACCATCTCAATCAGATGCTCTCGGACGCTGTTTTGGTCCACACAGAGTGTGACTGCTGGGTTCTCACCTGCCTAAAGAACTGTACCATGGGGAGAACACACCAGAGTTCCATTCAAATGCACTAAATGCTGCATATGAAATAACAGTCTTAATAGATATTTCTAAAATTATTTCTAATACATATTTCTAGAATTGTTGCTCTCCAATTTTTAACTATAGTCCATACAACCTTCTTTAAGTGAAAAATGAAAGAATATTTTTATAATATTTCCACTAATATCATTTTAAAAGATCATGAAGAAAAAAAAACTGTATTTCATTTTAATCCACATGCTTTTTCTGGTATTCACAAACACTCTCCTGGTCCGTTAAATCAGGCCAGACATATCCATACTTGTAAAGCCCTTCATAGACATCCCCTTTAATTTTCTCCGCTCTCCTCACACGGATGTCCATCACTTAAATTGAACGTCTCACACCTTTTCGAGTCAGTCTAATCCAATCACAGCCTGACATCTGAGCTCTGCCAGTGGCCTCAGGACACAAATAACATCAGCATAATGCGTCAAAATTTAGGGGTGGACGAGTCTGAAGGGACAGACTGGATTAAATGAAACCGAATTGCAGGCGGCGTGCAACAAGGGTGTATTTTAGGCCCATTAAAAAGAAGCACAACTTCTTGTTTTACTTGAAATTTATGCTACCTCAATCTTTATGAATCAGTCTTATCCCACATGGACAAAACTAAGAGAAACATCTGTTCCTGTGCCAGCTCAGATTTTTCAAGTTGCCTGCTACAGCTGAGCTCACCACTATGGCAATAAATCAATTTTTCATCACTTTTTTTTTTTTTTCCTGAGGCACTAAAATTACGAAGCTGTAAACCTGCCTTTGTGTAGTGGACTTCCTTTGTGTGCAGTACTCCAGTGAAAGGCTCAAGGGATATCCGTCATCACCTTCAAATGTAGCTCTCAGACTCTTTCCCAGAGATGAGACAACTCTCAGAACAATGCCTCATCACTTAATAGAGTTCCATCTATCATGTATTCAGCATTTCCTGAACCGTTTAATGGTAAGGGTTTTAGAGAACATGCGCATGAAAATGCACACCTGGTTTTGGCCAGAAATCATACAAAATGAGGATAGCTTTAAATAAGGATGAACACAAAGTCCTAAAATCTGGGATCCAAATGAACATCACTTTCTTGTTCTGATCAGAAGTACGCTTTTTTCCATCTCTTCCATCACATAAAAACATGAACTGAGAGTCCCAGTGTTCGGTTTTGTCAATAATGCAAATGCATGCCAACTAGGAGAATGAGGTCATATAATTTCCAGGACAAATTTTACAAGTGGCTTAAAATTGGTTTTTTTTTTTCAGATTTAGCAAGGTTCCACCTATCAAGGACTTACAAAAGAAGGAAGCTGAGAGCATAACCTCAGACCACATACACCCCAGATGTAATGTGCTATCATCTGGGAAGCAGTTCCGAATCATTTGGGCTCGAACTACCAGACTTAATGTATGTGGAAGGATGTGACCCTGCTCAATTATTAAGTGCTTTTGGGCAATGCTGGCTCAGTGGTTAAGGCCTTGGGATTCAAAAATCCAAGCACCACCAAGCTGCCACTGCTGGGTCCTTAAGCAAGACCCTTAACCCTCAGTTGCTCAGTTGTACCCTGCCTCAAAAGTCGCTTGGGATAAAAGCATCAGCCAAATGAGCAAAATGTAAAAAAAAAAAAAAAAAATAAGAAGAAAAATGTAATCATTGGCAAATTGTTGTGGTATAAGAGGCATAAAACCCTTCAGAACATGCTGTTATAGGAAAATAATCAACTTCAGTGTGGTCTTGCATCAGGCCGCATCACATTACCCCGTTGTTGATTATTTTTCCTATCCCAGCATGCCCACACATATTAATCCAAGCACTGAGACAGGAGGCAATCATGACACAGATGTCAAGGTGTTTTAAAGAATACACAAACATAAAATCTCATTTTTGGCTCTCACTTTGAATGTATCTGGGTCTCCTGTCTGCAGATGTTTAATAGCGTCAGATTAATTGCCAAATTAGCGAGGGCTGTTACCGTCCACAGAGAGAGTGAACAGCATTTGAAGCCATCCATTTCCTGTCACAGCCCATTACCCAGGCGTGTCCCTGAATACACAGTCAGAGTGTCCTGTACTGAAATGCTGCAGCAGAAAGCGGAGGACTAGCGACTCACAAACACTATTTAATAAACCGCTGATGAAAAACCCATTATTCAATCAAGTTTAGGAGCACTTTCAGTAAATTCAGAGATTCTTAACTCATCATGAGTCACGAAACTGACCTTCTAAAGTGTCTTATTTTATTACAAATATCTTGTGAAGCTTCAAATTGATGAATTGATATCTTGTGAAGCTTCAAAGAAAGAAAGAAAGAAACACAGGCAGATGTCCAATGAAAAAGAAAGAAAGAAAGAAAACACAGAATAGAAGTCAAAAAAGACAGACAGACAGACGAAAGGATTTTAGTTTAAAAAAAAAGTGAGACTTTTCTGAAGGTTGTGATCGAAACCACAAACGAGGCAACATCTTAAACTTTTTTAGATACACCAGACAATCGGTTAAGTCTGTCTTTAAACGACAAACCAAATTATTTTCTTTTTTTTCGTATTTGGATGGGAATAAGAATTGTTTTATTGTCAATAAAAAATCCTGTGCTTTTTTTTAATGCTAACAAAAAAAGAAGATAGAAACAGGGAGGGAAAGAGGGAGGGAGGGGCTGCCTGAGATTCAGTTACCATGGAAACAGCAGGGAACAATTTCCATCGCCCAAGCTGTGTTTGATAGAGATGTGGGTATATATGGAAGAAGAGGGAACAGTCGAGAGGAAGGAGAGAAAAAGAAAAAAGGGGGGAGAAGGTTATCATGGTGAGAGAAGTGCAGAGGCGTATATAAGGGCAGTAAATGAGGCTAGAGGCTTAGCATCGGATCGCTCAGTGGGTCTAGAACCCCGAACATGTCCACATTTCTCTCTGAGGCCGTTGGAAGCCATCGAACGCCTCCTCGCTTCGCTTTTTCCTCCTCCTAATACTCTGTCGTCTACAACAGCACAAAGGCTAACCACAGTGTGCAGAAAGCGTTCTGGTTTTTATCCTCTATTCACAGCCCTCTGCAGGTCCACTGTAAACACCGTCTGTTTGTTTCTACACTTCACTCCACGCTGACTGCCTTTACACAAACTCGGCATAAACTCATCCGTGCGTATTGTTGCCAAATCTTCTCAGGCAAAAGAAGCTAACGCATGCCCAAAAAGTCTCTAGAAGCCGCCAGATTACGTTAAATGACCTCATAGGCTAATTTGCATAGTCAGGGATTAGTCAGCATCATTTACATATCAAAACATGTTACATAAGCAAGGAGGATTTCTGAAGTTTTATCAGAATAGAAAATAATAGATTATAGCTTATATTATAGAAGGACAAGGTCTTTGGCAGCGATGCCACAAACGAACTATTTATGAATTTACAAAATATAATTCTATCAAGAATGCAGACTGAATAGAAACAGTGGTAGTCAAGTGTCAGGAAATAGACATGAAGGAAGGAGTTACAGACGGAATAACTCAATTTTATTACTGTAAATTGAAGGGAATTTAAAACAAAGAAGTGTGTGTGTGGGACAAACTGAGATGATCAGTGATTAGTTGCTGGGAATAATGGTGATCATTGATTAGATGTTGGAAATAATGGTGATCAGTGATGGGTTTTTGGTTACAATGGTGAGTAGTGGTCAATCATTAAGAACAATTGTGATCAGTGATTGGTCGTTGAAAACAATGCTGATCAGTGATCGGTCAATGGGAACAATGGTGATCAGTGATTGGTTGTTGGTATTAATGGTGATTATTAATTGGATGTTGGGAACAACTGTGATCAGTAATGAGTTGTTGGGAACAATGGTGATTATTGGTTGGTCATTAAGAACAATTGCAATCAGTGATTGGTCTTTGGAAGCAATAGTCAGGGATTGGCCATTGAGAATGATGGTGATCAGTGATTGGTTGCTGGGAATGATGGTGATCAGTGATTTGTCTTTGGAAACAATGGTGATCAGTGACTGGTCATTGAGAACAATGGTGATCAGTGATTGGTCATTGAGAACAATGGTGATCAGAGATTGGTCCTTCCTGATTCACTACAAACCACTTACATTACATGCAGAAATTAAAGCAATATTAACCATCAGTAGGTTTTTTTCCCCCAGACTAATAAAATCAAGGACTATGAGACATTGTAAGATCTGGCAACCCCAGTAAATATACATGCAGTTCAGAAAATCTAGCTGAACACTTTCAATAAAAAGAAAAAAGCAAGTATAAAACCAGCAGTAATCAGTAAGGCTGCTTTGTTTTTAAGGTGTTTTTCCTCAACCACCAGGACATGTTTTCCATGTAATCCTATATGAAGTGGCTACAGGAAGGATGGAATTCAGTTGCATTTAAAAAGAGAAAGAGAAAGAGAGAGAGAGAGAGAGAGAGAATTGGAGATTGGAGACATTACTGGCTGCTCACACAGTGTGATGGAGATACAGGCTGGCAGATTGCCTCTGAACATAATACCAGCATCATAACAGCTATCAGAAGCATGAAAGCAGTTGGATGCCTCCACAGAGGAGATCGGAGTCTCAAAGGGACGTTACCCCTGACGGCATGAAGACCAGGTTTCTGACTAGGAGTGTAACAGTATCGCAGTATGACAGCATTAGAGATAATAACAAAAACAACTGATTCTTTGATGCATCATGATTTTCTTTCATGCATTCAAGATTTTGCATTGATGTACAAAAACGTCATAACTGGACTTTATGTATGGATTCCTTAAATGTTCTATGTGAAACCCAACAAGAGGCTTTATAAGAAAAAGTTCCAAATAAAATGCTTTTTATTAACCTTTAATCCCCTGTCTATCCCCTGTCTATCTGGACATGCTGCTATCCACAGAACCTGTGAAGAAAGAGTATTCTTGCATGTTAAGGCTTTGAAATGGTTCAGTTTCTGTTTATTTCTTTATCAACTAAAAATTTGAAAGAGATATTAATACTCCAAAATGGTTCTTTAAAATTCTAAAGGGTTCTTTTTGACTGTCCACAGTTTATGGAATACATGAGAGCTTTACTTTACTTAGAAAGCTACGTCCTTGGAAAAATGTTCAGTCTAGCACCTAAAGAACCCATGAGCAACTTGGTAGGTCTTATTAACTTAAGATGATGTTGAGTAGTAACAGGAAATAACTTGTTTCATGGTAGTTCCATAATATTAAATGTAACTATAAATGGATAAAAACTACAATATGCCATTCTTTAAAAAAAAATTAAATCATTGACAGATTACTGTGCCATAACAGGAATAAAAGATTTCTGGACATGCTGCTATAGTTTTTTAAATATAAATTTAAAAATGACAAGCACAACAGGTGAAAGACCAGATAATTTGATATTTTAATTCTGTCTTTGTCAATGTCAATGCCAGAATCGACGTCGGAATCGTCAGACTTTGGACATTGTTACAACGCAAAGTATCTCTCAGTGTGTTCCTACCTGACACACCAAAACTTTCTCAGTGTGTTTGATATTCTGGTTTTTGATGTTTAGTATTGCCTGATTTAGTCTGTTTGCTGAGCTCCTGACCCACTGTCTGTTTTTTGACCTTGATCTTGTCTCACGTTTTTGGATTTTTTTGCCAGTGCTATAAATAAACATCTTCACCTGCAACTGCAGCCGTCTCCGCCACATGACAGTCTTGATAAACTATTGAAGACCTTTTTAATCCCCTCAGGTCTGTGCCAATGGCAAACTGATTAGACACAGACACAGTCACAATAAATACATTTCATATGATAAAAGAACATAGATTGTAGATTTAAAGACATTTTCGAAGCTTTGTTGTAGTTTTGATATGCACCTTGATATGCACTTTGATCATTTCACCCTTCGTAAAAAACAAAAATGACAAAGGACACATCACAGAGTAAATGTTGACACTGAGACGGGTGGCCGTATGGAATAAACCCCAAGATCCCGTCATTTCACGCCATGATTCCATTGAGAAGGTGCAGAAAGGCTCGAGCAATACATCACAGCAGAACAAACAATGCTAACCACAGAAAAAAAAAAGCACTATGATGAATGAACTGCCTTCAGTCAGTCCTCAAAGTTCCACACACTGAAGCACAGGTTCTTATCACGCTGACGGATCCTGACAGGAATCAGTGAGTACCCCATGCCCCAAGGTCTGCACTGTGAAGGGAAATACGGCACATGTACCAGAGGAGCTCCAGCCCATGTTCCTCACACCGATACCTCAGGACACAAGCAACCACCTTTTTGTTTTTTTTCTCCAACAAACTTCTAATTTTGCCTTGTTTTCCTCACTGGAATGAGATTTGCATAATAATTCCTCATTGTTTCTTCATAAAGTACAGAAAATGTGATGTTTAAAACCAGTTACCATGAATTATTTATTTATTAATTACAACAATTGTTTATAGAACAATTGCCTGTTCTATTAAAATATGCAAATGAGGCAATAGACCAGTAACAAAGTGTTAGAAGTATTCTTGAATAGGCTGTTAAAAGTTAAGGGTTCTAGATTGAGCCTTTTTTTCTGAAAAGTGTGTACTATTTCCTCAGCTGCATTCTCTATGCTATTAGAAGAAATGGTTTCAACTAGCACATTAATTAAAGATTCTGTGTAGAACCCTATAACTGAAGTGGTTTAAATTGTTTCAGTAAAAAAGAGGGTTCCTTGGGGGTTCTTTGGGTGCATCGGTGATTAAACCTTTTTTTTTTTCAAGTTAATTACAGCTGTCATGAGTTCCACAAATTGTGGGTAGTCAACCTTTCAGAATCATTCAAAATCAGACAACCATTTTTGGAGAACAGGTTACTCTTACTGGATGCTCTTAAACATTCTATGTGATATCCAATAACAGAGAGTTTATCATAAAGGGTTGCAAGTGAAACAGTTTTGGGAAGCTGTAACCTCGTGTCTAACCAAAAAACCCACCAAGAACCCTTTTCCAAGAAAGTTCTCTAAAGTGTCTGAAATCTCATCGATGCCTGTACGTTCCTGCACACTCTTACAAAACAAGGCTTCATTTAGCACTCTGAAACATTCTTCAGTTTGTACTTCAGGAAGAGCCCTTAAGTGTTTAATGTAGAAACCTACAACAGAGGGTTTTCCTTTCGGAAAATTTTCCAAGTGGTCTGAGAACCCATCCAAAGAACCTTTTCAAGAGCATTTCTAAGAACTTAAAAGTGATATTGGTTCTTAAAAATGGTTCTTCAAAATTCTAAAGGGTTTTGGGATTTTGGGAAATCATGACAGCTGTAGTTCACTTGGGAAGCTACATTCTCCTAAAGAACCCAGGAGGAGCCCTCTTTTTTTTTTTCTTTTTTTTTTTTTTGAAAAGTATGTTAAAACACTTGTATGGTTCTATATAGAATCCTTAAGTGTTATCCCAAAGGGACAAATGAAAAAATAGCTTTTTTTAAAATAATGCAGTACTTTATACTCTGCATACTGTACACTCTTTTCTGGAAAAATAGACTCAAACTCAAACCCTTAAGGGTTTTCTGGTTACCCTTCTATGTAATCTCTTAAATGTTCTATGTGAAACCCAACAACAGAGTGTTCCTCCGTCAGAAAACCCTTTAAGGAGCCTTGAATCCAATGAACCTGTGAAGAACCCTTTTAAGAGTGTAAAATGTTATAGCCTTCTATCTGTTCTGTTTATCACCCTACAGACTTCTTCAAGTTGTACCTTTAAAGTTTAAACCTTTAAAGTTTCTATGTAGAAACCTACAACAGAGGGTTTATCAATCAGAAAAGGTTCCAAGTGGACCTAGAACCCATCCAAAGAACCTTTGGAGGAACCTTGTTTACACTGTGACTGTCTCTATATTTAAAATTATTCGGACATGTTTAGATCGTGTGATGTTGGTACAAATTTAATTTCGGATATGTGACCTTATCTTGAGGTGTTTGTACATATTAAGGTCTTTAAAGTCACCTTTAATCAGACTCCAGAGCAAAATGAATCTGAAAACCATGACAAAACCCTCAAAACGACTTCTGATCACATGAGAAAACTCTACTGTCTTCTGAAACTTTTATTACACGGCTTTGTCTGTGAAACACTTTCAGGGCCTGTTTTGAGCAGGAATGCAAGTCTGACTGCATTAATTCTTCTTCTAACATCTCAGGCCTATCTTTACACAGCTACTTTTGTTCTGGTCCATTTCTCACACAATGGGGCATAACATGGAAAATATCAGCATCATCACTTTTATTCTGCAGCCTTACAAAAGAAAGACTGAATAAAAAAACTGCGGATTGCGCATACCAGCACTCGGCATTAGCGTCACATTTTTTGTAGGCAGTGCGTGTATAATTTGCGCCGCTTGGAGCTTTTATAATGTCACGCCTAATGAAAGACTTCCAACACAGATGCACTTCCTGCAGCTCCTTGAGAGGATACGCAATATCTATAATCTACAGAGGACGGCTTCCTGTTGCCCCTGTGAGCACAAACACTGCCATGTGATTGCGAGATGTGACGTAAAAGTCTGTTGACGAAGCCGATGGGAGAGGTGTAAGCCTACTAAATTAGTCCAGGAGCTAAACACAGCACTCAGAAGATGTGTGAGTGTGAACTCGTGGAATAATTTACAGCATCACAGAAGTGCTTTAACACATCTGATCTGGGCACAAACACGCCACTGAAGTCATTTTGAAAACTGGAAATAAACTGAAGGGTAAATCAGGACAGGGTAGTAGCTCACGTCTCAGCCATAAACAGAGCATACGGTAAGGGATAAGATAGAACTTTTTGACATAAAACCAAAGATATTGCCAGTACAATCAAATTCAGGATAAGTATTCATACCAAGTGAGTCAGTCTTTTAGGTAAAAAGACGGGAACTATCAAGGTATTTTAAAAATCGCACTCTGGAATGCCAGACTTGTACTAGCTATTAAGCAGGTAAGTACAAACCTCAGTGAAAGTCTATTGCCTATTAGGAAAAGGATTAACCCGAAGTTCATCCTAGCAAGCAAATAAGCGACAAGCAACAAGCGATGTGCATTTTCGATATATGAAAATATACGACACCGAGCTGCAATTTTAGCAATAGCAATAAGTGACAACAAAGTGAAAGCACAACAATGCGTCAGTGCAACATAGCGTCACCCTGACAAAGCGAAAGAGTGAAAAAGCATCAGTGCAGCAAAGTAACAAAGTGTCAGAGCACAAAACGACAATGCGATAGCGCAACAAAATGTCAGTGCGACAAAGCAATAGCCCAACAACAGAACAGTGCAACAAGCATCAGCACCACAAAGCAACAGAACAACAAAGTGTCAGCACGACAAAGCAACAGCACAACATAGTGTCAGCAGAACAAAGTAACAGTGCAGCAAAGCTTCAGCACAACAAAGCAACAAAAGCACAAAAAAGCAAAAGTGCAACAGCACAACAACGTGTCAGCACAACAAAGCAATAATGCAACAATGTTTCAGAGAACAAAGAATCAGTGCAACAAAGCAACAGCACGGAAATAACGACGGTCTGACAAAGCATCTGTGCAATAAACAGAAAGTGCGACAAAACATCAGAGCGACAAAGTGATCGCGCGGAAAAGCATAATCTTGACAAACCGTCAGTGCAGCAAAGCAGCAGCGCAACAGAGCAACAACGCAACAAGACAACAGAGCAAAAAGCAATGGCGCAACAGAACAACAGCACAAGAGAGCAACAATGTGACAAAGCAACAGCACAACAACGTAACATCTGAACTGAGACTTTCTCTGTTCTATGCAAATTAAGTATAATGCTGTAAAGTGACAAATTCAAACAACAGGAATGATTCCTCTGACTAATCTTGTGGTGTATGAGGTCCGACGTTTCTTCACTTCCGCACTCACAACTTTACTTCCTACCTGTCCCCATTTAAGTAGTCACTACACACCCATGAAGGGACAATCCACATGCGACACTTGTCACTCACTAGTGTGAACGAAGGTTAAGAATGTGGTGAAGAGAAAGATATGTAAGATATAGTAATCTTGGCATTCTATGACTAAGTTTGATTAGTATTTTGACCAGACCCTGCTCATGTTTACTGAGCTAGTGTTGTCTGGTTGGTGCCTGTTTGCATATTACCTGACCATTTGCCTTTTCTTGATCCATCAGTATTAACTCCTCTCCAATCAAACAATTGAGCTATTTTCCTCTCTACGGAAAATTAAACTAACAAGTTGGCTACGATCCAGCGCTGAGAAGCATGCTTGAGGCGGAGAGGTTGTCTGAGACGTATTCGAAGCTCCTACAAGTTTCTGCCTCTCATCAACACACACTGTTACTGCACGATCACTGTCTAGAGTGTCACCTTCACAGGTTTTGGTTTTGGAAAGTAACCTTTATGTGCCCTTCTAATCTAAGAAATGCCTTTCCAACAGTCCCTGAAATCAGGGTGTGGCTTCAGACTTTTTCAATCTCCCTAGATTATCCTGCATTCCCATCATCAACAAAACATGGTATCTTTAACAAAGAATTATTTGTTTTACTGTAGATATGAACCAGACATGCAGAGGGGAAAGTTCACAGGCGTTAGCTTACTTGTCACCCAACTGCATGCACAGAAACAATGACATCTTTGTTGGTGATGCAGCCATTAAAAAGTGAAGATTAGTTTCTTCTTGGAGAGCTTCACGGAAACAACCGCGAGCACAGTGACAGCAAAGGAGAAGCTGCAAAATGAAACCACATATATTACATCTTAAGGAAGAAACGCCTGTGAAAGGAAAGCAGGCACTGCGTCAGAATCAGAAATCTGTCAGAAAGCGTTCCTCAGACAGCAAGCGCTACTGTATCAGCATTACAATGAGTGACAGCTCAACTCAGATGTGTTGTTTCTGTAGTGAGTAGACGGGAGTGGGTCGGGATCGGAAGAAAGCAAGGAAGTGAATCAGTCGCTTATTTATATTCCATCATTGCTGAGGGACGGTGTTTTACAGTAAAGAAATAGATCAGGTTTCTCTACTGTATGTCTTCATTTGGATGGTCTAACAGATATGTCTTAGTCTGATACACCAAACAAGAGCAATGGTGGCAAATAAAATGAATGAAACCTACATGGGGGTTTAAAAAAAAACGCTCACAACAGCTGTTTGTGAATTTGCTTAAAACCAATGTCATGAAAAACAATTCCTCTAAATTGTTATTACTGAATGGACCAAATAAACAAAACAACAGTGTAATAAAGCAATGAAGTGACAGCGCAGTAAAGCGTCAGTGCGACAAAGCAACAATGCGACAAAGCAACAGTGCAACATAGCAACAGCTCAGACAGGCAACACCATGACAAAGCAACAGCTCAGACAGGCAACACCATGACAAAGCAACAGCGCAGACAAGCAACAGTATGACAAAGCAACAGTGCCAAAGCAACAGCACAACAAAGTGTCAGTTCAACAAAGCAACAGTGCAACAAAGCAACAGAGCCAACAAGCAACAGCATGACAAAGCAACAGCATGACAAATGTCAGCACAACAGAACGACAGTGCGACAAAATGACAGCACAGTAGTACAAAAAAATGACAACATGACAAAGCAACAGTGCAACAAAGCAACAGCACAACAAAATGACAGCGTGACATGACAGCACAATAGTACAACAAAACGACGTGACAAAGCAACAGCATGACAACAGCATGACAACAGCATGACGGTGCAACAAAATGGCATCACAACATCACCACAAAGTTCAAGTGTGTCAAAATGACATCGCATCATCACAACATAACGTCAGTGCAAAAAAGCAACATCGCAACGTCACGACAAAGTGTCAGTGCAACAAAGCAACAGTGTGACGAATGTCAGCACTACCAAGCGACAGCACGACAAAATGACAATGCAAGAGCACAACAAAGCAACAGTGTGACAAAGCGTCAGCAGGACAAAGCGACAAATTGTTAAAGTATTAGACTGATTTTATTATAATTAATTATCTACACAATTACCTTAGTTTGTACAGTAGCATAAATTGTAATAATTATCATTTTCATTTTTATAAATTTTAAGGACTAAATCTTTTTTAATTTGTGCATTAATTAATTAATTAATTATTCTATTCTAATTAAGTAAGTAAGTAAGTAAGTAAGTAAATAATTAATTAATTAATTGCTTTCAAATTTTTAAATAAAAACATTAAACAACTAATTATTATTAAATTATTTTAAAAAATATATGGCTTTTGGTTTAATGTTGGTCCAGACTGCCCTGAATTTCAGTTTTGGTTTTGGCCAAGAATAAAAATTTTAATTTCATTTCTTTTTAGTTCATCTAATTCCATTTTTAAATGCATCCACAGCTAAAGTACAGCCGCTTTTTATTTTCGAGCTTGGTGTTACTGTACCTACATGCAATCCTATAAAAACAGCAACAGTGACTCATTCACACACGCTCAAACTGATGCAACCAGGAACATGACAAATTTCCAGCAGTTTAAATATGAAAATATTGTGACTCTGCACAAATCTGACATGACACTGAGGGTCCTGCTGCCCTGTATATATTTATATACTGATTTTAAAATAGTCCTTGAGTGTGGCATGTTAAATATTTTCCAATAACTCAAGAAACATTAATTACTCTTACATACGCTTACCATCCACTTTAATAGGAACACCTGTCCACCTGATCATTTACACAGTTATCCAATTATCCTATCAGGTGGCAGCAGCACAACGCAAAAAAAAACATGCAGATACAGGTCAAGAGCATCATTTAATGTTCACAGCAAACATCAGAATAGGAAAAAAGTGTGATCTCTGTGACTTTAGCCGTGGCATGGTTGGTGGTGCCAGATGGGCTGGTTTGAGTATTTCAGAAACTGCAGATCTCCTGGGATTTTCACTCACATCAGTCTCAAGTAAGCACTCTTTACAACCGTGGTGAACAGAAAAGCATCTCAGAACACTCAACACAACAAACATTGAGGTGGACAAGCTACAACAAGCACTGTGCTGCTGCCACATGATTGGCTGATCGGATAACTGCATACAGGTGTACAGATGTTCCTATTAAAGTGGGCGGTGAGTGTTAACGTTTGCTAAACCTGCATGTGAGGCTGTTATGAAGGTACAGTAGAGCTGCACACTGACTCATGCACTTCACTGTTCAGCAGTGATGCAACACAACAGTGTGTTAAAAATCCTCACACAGTCGTGACAGCTGGATGACATGATGCGCGATGAGTTCACGCCCCCCCCGCGACGAGCTGTGTGGTGAAGATGCCTCAACTGTTTTTTTTTTTTTTTCGTTTTGTTTTTTTGCTTGCTTTCTGAACATGCAGGAGCGATACATCCTGATGAAAATGGAGCTTGTCAGATTCTCCGCGGCACATTTCATTCCCCGGGCAGCAACTTTGAGTTATAGTGACAAGCTTTCACCATATTCTTCTGAAAGCGGATCAGGTGGGATACAGCGGAGAGTTATGGCAGGATTCGAAAAAGCAGGCTACAAGCATGATGGCCCCCAGGCCTTCCGTTTTAGATGATAAAAGCCTGGGACAAATATGCTCAAAGGTGTTTATAAAGGTATTTATAACCCTGTGAACTTTTATGGGTATGAAACAAAATCCCTTTTTTTGCGATGACTAGGAATAAACTTTTACAGTCTCGTTCCTTATTTCAGTGTATAATAATAAATACCTAAACATAGTAAACATTTTTATATCACAGCACTGCTGACTTCTAAAATCGGAAGGTGGGGATTCTTTTTCAAGGTTTATCCAGGTTTATATTAATGTGCTTGTTCTAATATGTTATTATTATGTTATGTTGTTTCTATAGCAACAGCTCATTCATAAGGACTTGTATCAAGGATGCACCACGTGATATTAAAACAGATTTTTAAAAATGTGTTGTTATTTAACATTAAAAAATTTATAATCATTCCACATCTATGGAAGGAGTCTCCAGTGTCAGTAAGTTGGTGTTTCAGTTTTCCACAGTGGGAAAGTCTCAGGACAGAGGAGTTTACACTGACATGACAAGAGAGAGAAAATAGATAGATAGATAGATAGATAGATAGATAGATAGATAGATAGATAGATAGATAGATAGATAGATAGATAGATAGAGATTGTTTCATACAAGTTCCATGACATTAACTGTAACTACAAAAAAAACTTTAAAAGGCATAAATTTTTGTTCATTAATGAATTAAAAATTGTAATCATTGGGAAAATCACTGTGGTATAAGAGGAATAAAAAGCTTTATTCATGTTGTTATAGGAAGAACTCCATTGCACTTTGCATCGGGCTGTATCACACAACCCCGCCGTTGATTATTTTCCTATACATCACAGCCTGTCATGTGTTATTCCTTACATATAATACATATGCAACATAAAGATGTTGAGATGAACCAGGTCACGATTAACTGCAATTCAAAACATAGAGGTGCCAATATTTACAGTTGTAACATTTGTGCCTTTTGATGCTGTTACAGGAGCCACTTGAAAACTAAGCTGATTTCTCAGCTGAAACAGAGATCAGACTAAACACAAAAAAAGTGTGAGACAAAAAAACAAAAAAAATCACCGAAGGGGAAAGGACGCAGGACGCACATTTGTTTCTGGAAGCATTTACTTTCGCATCACGTCGACTTTATTGGTTTTTGTCCAGTCACTTCCGCTAGGGTGAAACATTTTGCCAGAGCAGACAGGAACAGGATTTTTAAAAAAAAAACAGTTCTCTAAACTAGAACTGGTGTTTTAATGGTTAATAAATGAATCTCTTTGCATTAATGGTGATATGAAAGGCAGAAGTGCTAGACCAGTTTGATCAAAAACAAAAATTGTATATTTATCTGTATTTTTTTGAATTTTTTCCTTTAATGCTGAACATTTCTGTCTTTTCAAACCTGCTGCTTTATCGCTCGAGGGTCTCATGTCCAAGTGAGTTTCTGAAAATACAGCATGAGAAAATGTTGCGTTCGTTCAACTCATCTAAATCATTTAATTCTCCCAGAAATATTCTTGAAACTTGAAAAGATTTGAAATACCGAAAAATCATAGGCCCAAAGTGTTTTTTTCCCACACACACACACATGTGCACGTGCACACACACACACACACAGGCTGTTTTTATGAGACCTGAGTCAGAAAATTGCATCACCCAATTACAGCAAGAGTCCAGTGCATGGGGCACGGCTGCTGAAATATACAGTCACTGGCGAAACACACACACACACACACACGAACACACATACACGCACACACCCTGCTGTTCCTGCTGCCTCATGCTCAGTGGTTCTGCGCTAGTCACAGATCTGCTGTAAACACTGCGTTTGATTTGATTGAGAGAGACAACGCATTCCTCCAGCTACACAGAGACGCACGACTACAGGTGGTGTATTTGTAGGAAATCTGTGTGTTTGTGTGTGAGTTTATGTAGAACTGTGCGTATGACTTTGCCTTCATACACCACTGTTCACGCAGTCTGTACACATATGTCTGCATACAGACTTACAGCAACGAATCCATGATGATGACGATGATGATGATGATGATGATATCATCAATAAAAATCTGATTCACTACGAATCGCACCCCAGTCCAGCTCATGATTGCTCAATATGCCAAGATTATGGCATAATTTAGTTAATGAGTTTGCCTCGAAAGCATCTGACGCAATGTAAAGTCCGTCAAAATCAGTCACGCTGTTTTGTTTTCCAGTCCTGGGAATATTTATCTGAGTGAATCTGTGCCGCTCCAGTGAACAGGAAAGGATGCAGATGAATGAAGTGGGATATGAATCTCACTTACTTAGACAACATATCTATGATTCATATAACAGTTTGGAGTTTCTGTAGAAATAGAAAATGAAGAGGACCACAGGATATGTACGGTTGCAGCAGTACTCTGCCATTTTATTAGTGGGCTGACAAGAAGTGCATAAAATTCACATACTCTGGATGAATGGAAAGATTTCCCGCCTGGTCTAATGAGCTCTGTTTCCACACCGCACAGCTGGGGGTCTGCTATTGTGCTTCGACGGTGCGTTTTAGGAAGCACAGAGCAATGTATTGTGAAAAATAAATTTAATATTTCATGCAATATACAAGAGATCTGTCACTTGTTAAGGATTTAATAAATGCTTTATTTATTGGGGCAAAGCGGTTAAGGCTCTGGACTAGTGATCAGGATACTAAAAGAAATAAAAATCAAGATGAAGTGATGTAGCTAGCTAACATTAGTTGCTAATGTTGTCAAACCATGAAGCAGTGTAACATTCATAGGTGTAATGTAACTTGTGGTTTATTCCTTGCCTAATAGACTACAAATCTGACTGGGGGACATCACATTTGTAGTCCATCAGGCAAGGAATAAACCACTTCAGAGCATGCTTTTATAGGAAAACAATCAATGACAGAGTGTGTGATGCAGACCAGCACAAAGGGGAGTTAGGGTTACCATCCTGAAGTTGATTCTTTTCCTAAAACTGCATTTATTCCTCTTATACCGCAGCAATTTGCCAAACATATATATATATATATATATATATATATATATATATATATATATATATATATACATATATATTATTAATTAAAAATGACATACTATTTATCTGTTCATAGGTACATTTAATGTTGTGGAAGGTCATGTAAACAAGTTACTTCCTGTCATCCCCTTGGAATTTTCCCATGGTGGAAAATTTACTGACTGTTACAAAGTGCTGACACTGGAGACTCCTTCCATAAATGTTTTTTTTTTTAAAAAGTGTCAGTCCTTACAGAAAACTTCATCATATCAATGATTATACATGTTTTTCTTTATTAAGTGATATATTAAGTTTAGATTATGTTGACCGTTCACCATTCAAGTCCCTGCTAATGAGTTGTTGCTATAGAAACAATAACATTAGAATGAGTGAATTAATATAAAACTGCAGCAGGAGCTCCTGTCAGAGCTGCTGTTAGAGAAAACCGTCTGACCAATCGGAATCAAGAATTCAAAGTGTATTTAAATTCAATAGTGTATATACAAAATGCTACAAATGCTGCTGATATAAACAGATGGCTAATTCGGGTGCTTTGGCAGACCGAAGTACACCTCTACAAAATGTAGCGCCTACCAAGAAGAAAAAAAGAAGTTTGCTGTCAATGCTAAATTCACTATAGAAGCTGTAGATAACAGTAAGGAACTAATTATGAGGGAGAAGCTGGCTTTGACGGCGGCCGTCTGAGATCCGTTCACTGCAGCAACAGCTGATGGAAGATAAGATTGTGAGTGCTGCCTGTAGCTAAATTCCAAGATGGCTAATATCGCTGGTCTTGCCAAGGTCATCTGACAGATGGCTCGTAATAAGCAGTTATGTCTTCACAGCTCTGCTTTTTACAGAGAGCCGATAAAGACAGAGAGCCTCTTCACAGCTGCAGCACAAACAGTAACAGTGTGTCTTTGGAGATGACACTGTATCATAATTATCAAACCACGAACCCATAAATAATGACAAATCCGGCTTGACTGTTTGTCTGCGCCATGCTGTAAGAAAAAAAAGTCATATTCGATCCCTATTGCTGCAGAAACACCACGCAAGACGCCAACTGTCCACTTATCTCACGTGATAAATTGCACAGGACCAGAGTGGCTCTTATTACGTCTAAGTCCTGAAAAAGTGTCACTTTTTTTACTTTTATGTGAGACAAAAGATAGAGGAGTGTTAGTCATCCATGATCCCCGATGTGATACAGCAGCTCACCAGCACTAATTAGGCAGTATTGGTACATAAAATATATACGGAATAAAACACTCAGAGTATGCTGTGACAGGAAAATAATAAACACCAGGGTGGCGTGATGTAGATGAGTAAGAGTTACCACCCAGAAGCTGACTATTTTCCAACAACATTATGTCTTGAAGTGTTTTATTCCTCTTATACAACAGCACTTTGCTAACACCGTTTTTACTGATCAAAAAACAACACATCATACTTTTTATCCATTTATAGTTACGTTTAATGTTGTGGAACATCCACAAGTTGCTTGCTGTTATTACTTACATTATAGCAGATATAAACTGTCGCTCCTTCACAAGCCTCTCTCTTGAAGTTAATAAGACAAAAAAAATCCAACTTGTCATTTAGTAAAAAAGGTATTTTTTTATCCACTTATAATTACGTTTAAGGTTTTGGCTTTAGGTTAGATTTAGATCTAGATTGTTAAAAAAAAATGAATTATACCATTTCTCATTTTGTGAAACATCTAATAATTGAAATTAATATTTTAACTTAATTACAGATTTATTCTCTTATACATATATCTTGGTTAGATATTAACATTTTCAAGGTCATTTCAATGCTAAATGTTATACAGTGTTCAAAAAAAAACTTTGATATTTATATAATTATCCCCAAGATTATAAACTCAACTTTATAGTAAACTCCAGAAATCTTTCATGGGTTAATTTAGGTTATTGTTACATGTTTTTTTTTTGTTTGCTTGTTTATTTTTTGTCAAATTTTTTAAGGCTCGTCGAGAGAACTTGCGCTTTTGCTTTGCCTATTTCAACATCTTAAGTATTATCATATAACAGAAATTCAAGAATTTAAAAGAAGTGTCCTCCCCTTGCATCACCTTTCAAATAGAGTCCTATCTAATCTTATCCACATCCACAGGTTTTTTTTTTCTGTCTCACACAGCGGGAGAACATCTGACACGAACTCAACCGTCGACCAATTACTTAAAAAAGGATCAGGTGTGCCTGCTGCTCATTTGCAGCCACACCAGTATTATTATCGTGAATAAGACTGTACCTTCTTCCTCTCTCAAAGTCAAGCACTTTGTTTAAGGAATAGTTGATTTTTGCAATTCACTGCGGCGTGAATCTCTGAGAGGCAGCTGTGTCGCAATCTGTTACAGAGAGCAAGGAATAAACCTACAAGGTCATTTTTCTACTCTGACACACTTGGGAGTCACACTCGAGCCACAACACTTGACCTCAAGTTTCATTTAAATACCACTGAAGGACGTGTGAGGAAAAAAGGAAACACTTTTTCAAATTAAAAAAACAAACAAAAAAAAACAAGGCAGTGCAGATAATCCCTTCATTGGGCGTTGTTTGTTTTTCACAAGCTAATCCTCAAACAAGCGATTTGAGGAAGCCAATTATACGATATGCAATAACCACGTACACTATTTCATACTTGGCTCTGGGTTTCGCTTACACAGTAGGCGTGGCGAGACTGAAGTGCTAAACAGTGACTCTGGGAGACTGCCAGGTGAGCTTCGACAGGATTACCCGATCTTATTACAAACCCGGAGAGTTTACTGTCTTTGCTGTAAAAAAATAAATCTGTATAGTTTGCTTGTAGTATTGTGTGACATATAAAAAAAAAAAAACTCCAAAAATGGGCTCATGTGACCACGGGCATGGTCACATGAGTGAAATAAGCCCTGCCACGCCCACATCGACCTCAAATCCTATCTCTTCCTTCTGTTAATGAATCTAGCTTATGTTCACTTTACAAAATTATATCTCAGCAAGTGAAAATATCTTGAATAAGTGTATAAAGTGTAGAATAAATTGAACAAATTGATCTAATATTTCTTATTATGAGATTATTATAAATCAAACATAAGATTATTCAGCTTGTTTTTAGACGCTTTTACTTATTTCAAGCTTTATATTATCTTATTCCATGTGCAGATGATTTTAATATTTCTAGAAACAATTGCGTATAATTAGAAAGATTATATTGAACAAGACCATTTCAAGCTTGAAATTAGCAAAAAAAAAAAGTCTTGAAATAACTTTCATAATGTTATATATTTGGTTTATTGTAATCTTAAAAAATACTAGATATATACTAGATATATATAAAACAATAAATTTGCTGTGTAATATTTTCACAGACAATGTTATTAAATAAACTGCTTTATACCACATCGCTGTTGTATTCTCGATTCTGATTGGTCAGAAGGTGTTGATTAACTTTCTACACCTCGGACAATTGCACCAGCTGCAAATAACAGGTTTTATATTAATGCACTTGTTCTAATACATTATCGTTTCTATAGTAACAGCTCGTTCACAGGGACAGGGAAAGGTACAGTGGATGCTACACATAATCTAAGACTAATAATAAACGTAACAATGATGTGTTGTTATTTAACAAAGAAAATCGTGTAATCGTTCTGTAAGGAGATGTTTACTTTTAGCATGTATGGAAGGAGTCTCCAGTGTCAGCGCTTTGTAACAGTCAGAGGTAAAGCTGTAACTTTAAGTTTTCTGCCAAAGGAAACATGACAATCTGCATTTTTTCTAACTTCAAGAAAGAGAAACAAAGACATGTGACGGAACGACTGTTTATAGCTGCTATAACGTAAGTGAGAACAGGAACTAACTGGTTTCATGGACATTCTACAACAATAAATGTAACTATAAATGTAACTATAAAAACTACGGCTTGTTCTTGGGGGAAAAAATCAACTTTGAGGTGGTAACAATAACTTTATCACGTTGATTGTTTTCCTATAACCGCATTTAAAATTTTTCTGCAATATTAATAGGCCACGATGATGTGAAAGGGCAAGTATAATGGAGATGATAGATAGACAGAAATTAATTTTAATTGGTGTTTTTGTAAAAGTCAGCAACGCCTAGACAAACCATGACACCTCAACAAGTCTAACCTGCACTGACAAAACACAACAAAACGAAAAATATTCTGCACAAGTGTTGTGTCTCCTAACACCTGGACATGCCACTGGTCTTGTATCTGCTCCTTTGTGCATCGCTCCGTGTCCTAGATCTGTGCCATTTTCCTCGTGTTGCTTTGTGCTTGCACGGTCATTACGAAGTGTCCTCAGGCTTTTTAAAGGCAGTGTCATTATCATCATTAGGAGCACTTCAGTGAAGGTATGTGTGATGCAATACACGCTGTTCGTTTTGTAACACTGTAAGACGAGGTGTAGATTCATGTGCAGCGCTTCCTGCCTGCCAGAAGATGAAGCAACTAAGCTGACACACGTGGGTAACATTCACTAGCAATGCATGACATGTTATTTTGGAGGAAAAGCATGAAAGCTCTCCGTTATCCTTTTACTTTGTGTTGATATCCATGTTGTGATATTCCAGAGAATATACACAAGTCAGGGCCAGACTTACGGTACTCCAAGACAATACTCACAATCCTCTGAGCATGGCTAAACATCAGGTTTGTTACTTGGGTTACACTTTTAGGCTTGACTAATATATCAGTTGGCCAATATTGTGGTGAATAAAACCCAAATCTTTTACACTGTACCCTATTTAATATCTAGAGCACAATTTTCTGCCATTTTGTAGCCATGTCTGGAAACATAACAGAGAAATTTGCCAACGTACTGCTTAGGATTAGTGTGAAAGTGTACCTTTGAGCAGGAATCCTCATGCATGGACCCCCTTCAGAAACAAACATCTTGGCTATATATTAAAGCCAGAGAGTTTATTTCATTTCTGACCTTTCAAGAGGCAACAGCACAAATGCATAAAATCATTCAGATGCAGGTCAAGAGCTTCAGTTCATGTTCATATCAAACATCAGAACGGAGAAAAAATGTGATCTCAGTGACTTTGACCATGGCATGTTTGTTGGTGCCAGTTTGAGTATTTCAGAAACTGCTGATCTCCTGGGATTTTCACACACTAAAGTCTCTAGAGTTTAGACAGAATGTTGCGAAAAGCAAAACAGCATCCAGTGAGCAGTGGTTCTGTGGGTGGAAATGCTTTGTTGATGAGAAAGGTTGGAGGAGAATGATCAGACCGGTTTGAGCTGACGGTAACTTAAATAAGTACTCTTTACAACCGTGGTGCGCAGAAAAGCATCTCAGAATGCACAATACATTGAAACTTTGGGTTAGATCGGCTACAATAGCAGAAGACCATGTCAAGTTCCACTCCTGTCAGCCAAGAACAGGAATCTGAGGCTCACTGAAACTGGACAAAGGAAGATAAGGAAAAGACCAGGCGATGTTTTTCCGGTTTCCATTTAATTTCTAAGGATCTAAAATGCTAAAAGATATTATTATTATTATTATTATTATTATTAGCTGCTTAAAATTGGTGACTTATTTTTTCCCATATTCTTCAGATCCTATTAGACATCGCACTATGAGTCATCTAATATTACCGTGTGATGCTTAAGACAATATCCACAAAATCATCCTCACTCCAATGATCTAATCCAGATAATCCGGTTAATATGGAGGGCTTTACTGCAGGTAAACGTGACAGCTGCCTGGACTGGAAGATCCTATTGAGAATTGTGTTAATTGATTAGATTTTTATTCATTAACATCGCTGATCAGCTCTCACGCAGGCCGATTTAATACCATTAAAGAGTGACATCTCATTTACCACTGCCTCGTTTCCTACTGGGATATTTTAAATGGTTCTGCTTCAACACTTTAGGTGTCACTAAATCTATGAGTAGTTGGAGAAATGGCCACTTCTGCAACAGACCCGACTATTTCTGTGTTGTTGGCTCCAGGCCCGGCCAGCCAGAAGGAACCACAATTCCATCTTCTGACTCCTGCTAGCATTCGCAGTGGCAACTGGCAAGAACATTCCTGTATATATTTTGCACACTCGCCAGAAAGATCTGTCCTGAAAAATCGCATGTGCGTTTAAGCAGAAGATCAGGAGCTGTGTCGCAAAGTCTAACTCGCTAATTCTCCCGCTGTCACACATCCACACGCTGAACACACTCTGAGACTGAGATAATCGCTGGAGAGCAGAGGAAATATGCGAGAAAGTGAGGATCACGTGGCTGAAGGTCACCTCAGGACATAAAAATAGCACTCATTCATCTCACTGAACTGGCAGTCAGGTGCTTCATTCATGAGACCAACTGATTTCAACACTTTGTAACTGATACAAATTTTAAGGAGCTACAAACCATAAATGATCGTATACTCTACACGTACTGTCTTACATTAAACAGCAATAGTTTTAAAGGACTTTAGCGAATGATTTTTTTCAATTTCCTAAACTCAAACAGCAGAAACTTACCACTTCAGTATTAGGAATAAATAATAAATAACAGCAATGAATATGTTCAACGCTCACACTTACAAATTTTAACACTGACGATTACTGATCAGTGCAACAATTGCTTTTTTTTCCTGTTGATTTAATGCTGCTCGTACTGTATATTGTATAACATAAGAATAGTACAATAATGATGCTATAACCGTAAATTAAATTGTCTGAATTTTATACTGTGCACAAAGAAAGACTCAAAAATTACTATAATAATAATAATAATAATATAATAATAATTACATAACAAAACATACATCATAGATCAAGACTTTGAACTGAGAATAATGAGTAAAATATGATTTAATTATGGAGATCAACCACATTTTTGCCTGATTCCATTTATTTATATGGAATCATAATTGTGGAGCTTGAATAACTGCACTTTTGTATTAACTATGACCTGAATATTGTCTGATATGGAGTGATATATATGACCCAGACTTTAACGTGTGTGTCTGTGAGACATCGTTCACCTTCATGCCTTTTTCTAAATCCTCCTCAGCACCCTACAGCGAGCCGTCCAGCTCACACTACAAGCTACAAAAGACGGATTTCAGGCAGCTCTTTAATGTGTCCAAGTCAGCAGCTGGAGATCACCGTAAAACCTGCAACAAATTTACAGAAGCCTTGACAAATACACGCTAACATTACAAACACTACATCTCATTTATGGTACTAAGAGAAGTGAATCCACTTCTAATAAAGATTAAAGAGTAATAACAGTGATGAACAGATGAACAGCTGAACTGTTTTTCTTCTAACAGTCAAGTCCTGGATAATAAACCTGCTTTCAGGCTTCCTACAAGTCTAAAATTCTTCACTCTAAAGCTAAACGCTGCCTAACTTCCTGTTTAGGGCCCCTAATGAGTCCATATATCACCTCCTTAAACGAGAGCCGTGTGTGATGATGATCTCAGGCTGCGTTCCTGCCTTTTCAGTATGCTACTCCCGTATTAGAGGTAATTGGAACTTTTAGTAAAACGCTGCCACTTATAAAAGACATCAGTGTGCTGTGAATGCGCAATGAGGCAGAGATGAACCACAGGACAGGAAGGGTAAATCAAAACCACACACACACCGTGCAACCCGTAAGCCCTTTCACTTTGCCGGCGGGAAATCTGCGACGTGATTATGTAGCGTTATAAATTAACCTTTCACCTTGTACTTTCAGCAGCTTACAAAGCTTGTCTTATTTCATCGACTGATCATTTTAGTCACTTCAAGCACTTATTTCTAAAAAGATGACAAAAGAATGAGAGAATTTCACTTGCTTATATTGGATACAAAAGTCTGGAAATTGGCTTAAGAATCTTGTCTTTTTTTTTGTAGTAATCTCAAACTGAGAAATAGTCACAGATTATGAAAAATCTGCACATTGGAAAATGAAGAGTAGCTAAATTTAATACATTTTAAATTAATTTCAGTTTAAAGCTAAATCTGCAGTGGTGAAACACCAAATATAAAATTGCTTGTGAAAATTATTAGCACGTATTTTACGACTAGGAAAAAATAAGCAAATTATGACATCATAAGCATGTTATTTTTTTGCCAGCAAATTTCCCCATATCTCCACACAACATACTGTCAAATATTTCTGTAAATATACAGATGAGTGACAAATTAACTGAAAAAAGAAAATTGCAGCTTTGCTCCGATTGCTCCGATAATGAAACATTTCTATCCTGATGGGCGTGGGTTCTTCCAGGTTGACTCCGCCCCACCCCCCATGCACAGAGTGTGAGGGCTCACCTGATTATTTGTTGAGGATGCAAATGAAGTAAATCATAAGCTATGGCCTTCACATTCACCACATCTCAACCCAGTTGAGCATGTTTGGGATTTTGGAGCAATTTTAGACCACCATCATCACAACACCAGTTGAAGGCATATCTTTTGGAAGACTGGTGCTCATTGCGTGTGTACTGAAGCTGTTCTGGTAGCTCAAGGAGGCCTAAAACACTATATTAGTTTTTCCTTCAACTGGTGAGCCATCAGTGTTAAATAGGTGCCCTGTACTAAGTCTACAAAAGAAAACTGACTCATATACAAATCAATACATCAATGAGACTGTTACATAAAACAACCTGATTGAGAATCCTTTCATTAGGACCTACATACAATGGCATTTCACTATGAAATATGGATATTAATAAATAAATAGTGTAAAGCTAAAAAGAAAATACCAGCCTGAATATAAACTCTATCACAATACCAAAAACTAGCAGCACAAAGCTTGAATATGTTTTTAGTTGTTTGATGTTTAACTGATAGTTAATAGCCCAAATATATATAGATATTTTTGTCCCATATATATATATATATATATATATATATATATATATATATATATATATATATATATAATTAGTCAAAATACAAGACATATTTTGTCTCTTAACAGATTTGCAAGTCACACCAAAGCCTCCTGGATGAATGTCATTTTTAATTTGTATTTTTTTATGTGCCAGGAACATTTTCATCTGTTCTTTAAGACAAGCCAAGTCACCACTGATTATGATTTTATCCTTGTCCGTTTCCAACATGTCATAAAAAATCCATTCAGTTAAATTGGAAACTGTGTTTCTGTCTTCTCGCATTACTGTGTGTATTTTCAGCCGCAGTCTGCATAACTGAAAGATGTAATCTACTATAAGATATAAAAATAAATCATAATTGATAAAGATGCTATGTTGCTACTCATCTGAAAAGCATGGTGTGAGAGTTTAGCTGTTTATTTCACATTATCCCATAATAAATTCTCGATTTTGTTGGTCAGGTTTTTGACCAAGTTGTTGATTAAGTTTCCACATCAGCAGCACTGACAGTGGTTCAGGTTGTCAGGTTTATTTGAATGTGCTCATTTGAATACGTTATTATTCCTTTACAAACAGCTCATTCACGGATTTAAAAGCATGTCATTGTTGATATAGTTAGGTTTTCTGTGAGGAATCGTTTATTTAGCATTTTTGGAAGGAGTCTCCAGAGTCAGTAAGTTTTCCGCCATGGGAAAGTCTTCAGGACAGACGTGTTCACGTGTTGCGGTTTCTCGGTAGCATGACGAGCTGCAGTTTTTTTAATCAAATTAACTTTGAGAGAGAAAAAAGAGTGGCTAGTGAGGGAAGGACACTGCGATAACAGGATCTAAATGGATAAAAAGTATGGCGTGATGTTTAACAATAACAAATGTTGCCGTTGGCAAATTGCTGTGGTATAGGAGGAATAAACACTTTAAGACATGCTGTTATTTGTAAATAATCAACTTTGGGGTGATAACAGTAACTCTGCACTCCATTATTGATTAATTTCCTACAACAGTGCAAACCATCTTATTTTATTCATTACTTGGTCTAAAAAATGGGCAAGGATGGGCAAGTCTGTACAGTTATTATTTACCAAGAAGTTGCATGCATGCACAAGATGCATGTTGTTTGGGGCAAGAAACTGGCTTCAGATTAGGAGAAGCAAGAGTAAGGAAGGTGTGCCTTTATATACTCTTTTAGCAATCAGTCAATGACTCACTTCATAACCGTTTCAGTACAGTGAAAACCAACATGTTTTAACAAGAGGAGAGAAGGAAGAACAAGAACAGCCTTCTTAATAAAAAAAAGGGGAGAAAGCTAGCAGAGTTTCAGAAACTCTACAGAACAAAAGTCCATCATCTCCCACTGAGACAAAAAAAAGTGGAGAGAGCAGGCAGGAACCTATAAACTAGATATAGGGCTTTGATTTGGTTTTTCTTTTAGTTTATTTTCTCACATGGTAGCATCCTAGACTAAAGCTGAAGTAGACACAGCAGTCTTAAATAATCTCCAAAGCACAAGCTACTTCAACGTACACCACAAAATGAGTCTGATCAGTTAGGCTCTTACGCAATTTGTAGATCCACAGAGCATCTGTGGAAATGTTAAAAACATACACAAGGGTGGTACTGCACTGTTCAAACACACACACACATTTTTTTCATGATGATAATGTCAAGATTACAAAATAAAATGAACAATTTTTTTTAGAAAATCCAATAAAAAAATTGCAAGAATTTATCAAATATTTAAAAAAAAAAAGACTAAAGAATAGTCAAAGAATAAAAGCAAGACTTTGCCACTTAACATTTTTTCCTTGTACTTCTTGTACTCACTTTGCACTTTTCTGGTTTCTTGGTAAAAAAAGACATGCTGTATTTTTGATATAATTGTAAGAGAAAGAAAAAAGAGAGGCTAGTGAGCTGCTATAATGTACATGATAACAGGAAATTGTTTCACAGTCATTCCCTAACATTAAATGCAATTATAAACTGTTAAAAAGTACAACATAAACTGCTTGTTAACAGGAACTAACTTGTTTCATAGTCATTCCACACTATTAAATGTAATTATAAATTGATAAAAGTACAACGTTTTGTTTTTCATTAATAAATAATAATAAATTATAGAAAAGCTGGGATGTTATTGTGATATAGTTGCTTTGGTGTAGTAATAGTAACTCCACTTCACGTGAGGCCGCTTGGTTATCTTCCTACAACTCCATGCCTCAAAGTGTTTTATTCCTTACCTATTCCCCCTAGAAAAACCTTGTGCTTTTTGTAGCATCTTGTCAGGGTTATATAATGCATGCTAGCTTGACACTGCACCAAATTCACTCAAGTAGGTGCAGTTATTTACCTTTTTTGAGAAAAAAATGGGAAAGAAAGCATTACTTATGGATTTTGCTGTAAATATTCATAAAAGGGAGTAAGAAATGCATTTATTAATTCTGAATCTTAACCAAACTCATTAATGTCTTACCTTAAGCCATTTTAAAATTTAGTACCTGCTGGACCCTGACTCAGCCAAATTTCCTGGAGCATTTTTTTAAAAAAAAAAAACAAAAAACAAATTTCCTCCTTTTTCATGACCACAGAAAGAATGTTTCTACATCACCTAACAGTTAATAATCCATCTTGGTAATATTTCAAGTGAATCAAGGTTAATACAAGAAGCAAAGAAAATAAAAGGTTACTCCATCCCTCATTTAAAAGACATTTGGTGTCTGGAAATTTCAGATCTCAGAGACTGAGTCGCCCAAAGGCATCGTAGTGGGTCCAGACTAACAACTAGACGTTAGGCTCTGGGTGTTCTGCCAGCTGTATGTGTCTCTCCACATGGAATAGCATCTGATTGGCAGTCAGGGCCTTGCTAAACACGCTCCATGGAGTATTCTGAGAAATCTCGCATGCAAGCTTGAACTGATATAAATAAGATATGAACCACAGCACAGGATCATTCGAAGGTGAACGGGAAATTATTTAATTATTTTTGCTGAAATAAAAATAGTAGCAGTTTGAGGGTAACTCTAAGTGTAGCGGTCAGTGTAGCTTACAGATGTAGCTTTCATGTAGACAGCCCGGGGCCAATTTGTAAAAGATTTTCAGGGAGGATGGTAAGTTTAAACCACATGGGGTTGGCTTTAGGAATCGGTGCAGCTAGCAAGTGTTTGCACTGGAACTTTTTTCCCCTCTACAGTACATTATAACTCCATTCACCATTTGATTAACTGCAGAGATCTTTTATTACTTAACTCATCAGACTAAAAGGAGTCGATCTAAATTCCTAACAAACCTACACTCTAACAGATGTGACTGTGAGAATGAGACCTGAAATATGGACACCAAGCATAGAAGCTAGCTATGAGGAAGAACCTAGCTAGCTAGCTACCACATAGCTGTTACGTCTGTTATACGGACAACAGAGAGGCAGACTGACAGTAGAAACGAGACAGATTTTCTGGGAATATTAACATTTTCCTCAGATTTGCTGTTATATTGTGGAAAAAAGACACTGTGTGACTAAAATTACACTGTAATTACACAACAGAATGACTGGAAACAAGACAAATTTCTGGGAAATATTAACATTTTCCTCAGATTTGTCAGTACATTATGAAGAAAAGAAAATGTAAAAAAAAAAAATAAAAATCTAATTACACTTAGTATCAACCAGTCTAGCTAGCACATAGCTGTTAAGTCTGTTATATGAATAACAGAAGGGCAGAATGACAGTATAAATAAGACAAACATCTTGGGAATATTAACCTTTTCCTCAGATTTGCAGTTATATTTTGAAAAAAAGACACTATATGACTAAAATTATACTGTAACTACACTAGCATCAACCAAACTAGCTAGCACATAGCTGTTAAGTCTGTTATACATATAACAGAAAAGCAGAATGACACTGGGAACAAAAAAAAAAAACTTTTTGGGAATATTAAAATGTTCCACAGATTAGTCGGTATATTATGAAGAAAAGACACTGTGTGACTAAAATTACACTGTATTTACACTTAACACCAAACTTTAGCCAAAGTTCCATGGTGTTAAAGAGCTGCCATGTTAAAAAAAAATTGCTGTCATCATCATGTCACAACTCAGAGAATCAGAGAATGAGGAACATACAGCAGGAACAGACAAATGGACAGCCTAATCTGGACCAACAAATGAATATATATTTAAAAAAACAATTTTTTTTAATAAATAAAAAAAACAATTCCAGAAAATTGATCTCAGGCTGTTTCTTGCTGAGTAAACAAACTCAGAGTTAATGGTCTGTCATTGAAGCAATCGATGACCTTCTGGTCTCGGTACAAGTTGTATTTCAAGAAAAGATTAATGCCGGGTCAGCAGTGACACCATTCTTTGTGACAAGTATCAACAGGGAAAGAAGAATGGTAGGAAAAAGGAGGGAGAGAGAGGCATCATGTTAATTGCAACGTAATTGCCACACTGGAGCTATGCCTTATGAATGTAATTCGTCCTTCTAAATGGAAATTAGCCACATAATTGCTAGTAAGGATCAAGTGACTGCATATCGATTATAGAAGTGAACCTACTTCTACAATCCATCTTATGTTGTGCACAGCATAATCCAACACTGTCATCCATGCAAACGTCGTGTTGGTCAGTTCATTTGTCACAATGGAATATTTCCAGCTCTGAAAACCGAGTGCCAGGGTGGACCAGGCCTCCCATTGATTCTGCACTTCCTCTGATTTGAAAGGCTCTGGCATGGAAATAAACTCAAACCCACAATAGTGAAAAAACAACACTTTCAGTCTATTGGATAGAGAAGAGAAAGTTCATGCTGTGGATGCAAATAGTGCTTCACTGACCATAAACTGCAAATCATCCCAGTTGCTGTGGAAACCGCCCAGTTGAGATTGTTCACCCTGCCACTCAAAGCCGAGATAAGGCTTATTCAATTTGCTGTTAGGGGCTAAGTATATAGCATGTATGTAAGTCTAATCATATCTAATACCACTGTGATGCCGAGCTGGAAAATCACCGAATCTCATAGAACAATGATTCAGCAAAACAATTACTCTATCACACCAGACATGATATCTATAGGCCGTAATATGTATTATAATTATATAATAGTATATATATGTACTATATATTATAGTATATTAATATGTATCCAGCAAACAAATATAGAGGCGGATCAGGGTTCGACTTTGTAACATATATTTAAAGAGGATGACATTAAATGACAACATTGTAGTCCAAGTAAAACTATTTCATTATTGTTCAAAGACTAAAATCGTATGATTCACTGTGTCTTGTTTTCCTTGTTTTTTCAGGTTGTGGCAATTCGTCACCATCTCCATTTCATTCTTGATACAGCTACAACGTTATAATACTAAGGTCAAAAATTGGAAAATATTAACCAAGAAATTTTAGTAGACAGACATGGAAACATGGTCAATTTATACAGACGGGTTCTTGTCCAGTTTAGATCTCATCCTACATTAACACTAGGAATTGAAATTTTGCTTGTGACACTTGTAGTGTGTCGCTTATGGGGGTTGATCAGGAATAGCCTACAGCCCACTATACAACTTATACACACCACCTTTGTTTAAAACGTACTGATGTGTGATACCTGTTATGTGCTCAGCTTCATACTAGCTTCATTGGCAGATTAGAAAAACAAGCTAACTGTGCTAGCTACGTATTCTCACTCTGTTTTAGGCCGTCTATTGTTCTTTCTTAATATATAGCCTCATTTTTACGTTATATTACATTTAAGGGCCTAAACAGAACCTTGTGAGACACCATGTTGCAATTTTTGTTTGGCAATGAAGAATTTAGATATATAAATTTGAATTGAGATTTTTTACATTTTGTGCAAATTAGGCATGATGTTGTTAAAAAATCAACAAAATCAAACATTTTGGCTTGAACGAATCCTCTGACCAATCCTATAGCACATGTGGTCCGACGTTTCTTCAGTTCCCCGCTCACAGCATTAGTTGATGCAAAAATGAAAGGAAAACCAATAACCATGGCTTCATTTTATACTGCCATAAATGGCCGCTTATTAATTGTTTATAGAGCCATTACAAATAAATAGATGCTTTATAGATTGCTTTATAAATGTTTTTAAATCTAGATACATGTTTAGGCTAGGTAATGATTGTAGGGTGTTTCAGTAACGTGCTTTATCATAAATCCTTTGTTTGACCTTTTTACTGTATACACAGTACACGGCCACTCAAAATGTGTGAACACGTAGTTTCTTATGTTTTATCAGAGTTTATGCTGTGACTTGTCTTATAGTTGATATTAGACAGTGTTAGTATCAACTACAAGACAAATATATATGTTGTTTGAGTATTTAACATATACAGTACTCATTTCTTGAGGTGTGACCAAAAATATTCAGTTTTTTGACTTGCAGTGTATAAAGCGCATTGAGATGAACTGATGAATGAAAATGAAATCTGCTTTATAACCAGTTTATTTATACAAGTTTATTATTGTGTAATGCTACACCACCTACAGTTGAGCCTTAAATCTCCAGTTGAGGTTATTGTGCACCTGAGCAGGTACACACTGGTTATTTGCCCTGTGGGAAACACTGTAGCTTTCAGGCAAAAAAAAAACACACACATTTTTAAACAACAAATGATTTCATTGCTATATGCTGAGCGTGGTGTCTCATATCGAGAAATGTCAGAAGAAAAGAAAACCCTGTTTGCTTGTTCAGCTGTTTCTGCATGCTGTCATTACATTTAAGCTAACCATAATTAAGGTCTGTCATGTTTGTTGGAAATGTCTTGCTGTAGAGAAAATGAACTCAATACAAAGTACAGACGTAGCATGGATTACAGTGAATAAAAGGTATGTTGTCAAAATGACACCATGCTAATTAGCCGTTCTATCATTAGCCACATTAACGCCGTTGCTCTGGGAATCGACAATGTCATTTATTTTGTTTAAAAAATTGGAGCTATTGAAATCATAGCTGTAATGACTTTAGGAATGAATTACTGAGTTCCTCTGAAAGCTCAATAACTGTTTCCTGCAAGTAAGTCCTGCTGGAGGTTTTACAAAATTAAACAAGAAACAGGAAATTAATGTGGATTCATTGTTAACAAATGGCTATGCCACAACAACAAGACTTCCATTGACTTTGCTGAGGTGAATTGATACACAGAGGGCCAAACATTGCTAACAAGAAAATTATAGCATGTAGAGAGAAAAACAGCTTTACGACAAAAACCTTAGCATTTACTAGGGGAGGAAATTTTTTGTGTGTGTGCCAAGAAGCAGTAAGAAAACAGTGAGGCAAAACTCAGGTGTGACTGCTAGTTAAGCAGCTCCTTTTTTTTACAATCCAGGGAAGCCACAGTCCCGCCCACTTGTTTTCTATTGGCTCACAAAGCAGAGTGCTGTCAAATTTTACCTAGATAATGTTGACTGAAACTGCTACCAGAAGCAAATGCACATCTTTCACATCCTTTCCCCTTCAGTTAACTGGCATTTTAGATGATTTTATTTGCCATTGGTCTGACCACTGCTTTAGCTGAAAAAGCAGAGAAGCATAGTTTTCAGGTGTCTCCCATATCGCCATAGTAACAGGTCAAAAATCGTAAATGCTATGTCTTAACCGTACATGTTGGCACCTCACATAAGAAATGAATTTAGAGCACTTGAATGGACATACATGAAAACCACTAAGGCTACATTCACATTACAAGTTTCACTGCACAATTCCGATTGTTTCGTTCAGATTAGATCTGTTGCGAAAAAGGCCAGATGGCTTGCTTTTGCGGTTTTTGCACCATCCATTGCTGGCACTGCTGCACCAAGAGCTGTGTCTGGATATGGGAGAGGAATCAGCAATGGTGGAACCACCATGTGGATTGGATTCTCGGGGTATTTCTACAAAAGAACAAGTGGGTTTATCAACCAAAATGCACTCCAGTCTTTTGCAAAAGGAACACCCTTGAGTGACGATGATTGCTACATTGATTCGAGTCTTTTGCCTCATTGAACTCATTTTTTCTTCAGCATTGTAGCCATATTCATTTGTGGCCATGCTTTGCCACAATTTGGGCAATTGCTTTGAACAGTTCTCGGGTTCATTTCAGTTTTGCTTGAACCGGTTCATTTCCCCAAATAATCATTAATTTCTGCATCTTTCCAGTGAATTGCTGGTTGTTTTCCCTTTTTTCATGCCTATTAAAATGCATTGGAAAAAAGACACATGAATCCCAATCTGACCGTTCTCATTAAAGTATCCACATAATAAAGTGGCTCAGGTCTGATCTGAAATGATCATATGTTTGTGTTCATACAGTCCTGGAATTTGTGTCACTTCAGCCTGGTAAACTGAGCCGGTTTTCCACCTCAGAGAGCAGCCATGACAGCTCTAGTGAATAAATAAATAAACACACAAACAGTAGTTTTGTTTTGGGGAGAGCTAGTTTGCAGACATAGTGTCTGAAACTGGCATATGGTTGGTCTCCAAGCAGAGATCCTGTCATGGAGAGCAATATGGCACTCTTTAAAAAAAAATACAAAACAATGAGGTCTTTGCACTGAGCCTGTCATTACTTGACAGGCACTTATGAGCCTCTTACGCAAACAGAAAAAAAATAAGTTTCTCCCCACTGGCACCCATTTAGCGGGAGAGAGAAATGAGGGGAAAAGTGAAGGAAATCGAGTTTGTCGTTTATACCGATGTTATTTCAGTCCCTCTCCCACTTTTCCACTGTGTCCTTGTTGCCTTTCCCATTACTGACCACTTTAGCAGGCAGCAGTGTGCCACATGGGACCTGGTCATGATTCTCTGAGAGAGTCCAGACCTCTGCTGTGAGAAAGAAACACACAGAGGAATGAGGGAAAGAAAGAATGAAAAAATGCATGAGACAAGCAGAAAGTGATCCAAAGAAACTGTAAGTGAGACGAAGAGAGGAAAGCGTCCATAACTGAAATCCACTGACCCACAGAGAGAGATATAGACAGAGAGGGAATGAGTGTGTGAGTGTGTGTGAGTGAGTGTGAGTGTGTAATGGGCGTCGTTCCAGTGCCTCCTCAGGTCTCTCTTCTGTTTGTATAGGACTATTCATGCCCTTATTAGGCTCAGTGTCACAGACAGAAAGTTCAGTGCTCATACTCGTGGGCAACATAACAGCACAACAGCTGGAAAAGTTTACTTTACTGGTTTATTTTAAGAGTTTTTAAATATCTTAAAGGTGGCATCAGCAATTTGTAAAGTTCCCAAGAACATGTTACTGAAAACATTCAAATATTCCCCATCGAATATTACTTCCTTGAGAAACTCATTAAAAATGCCAGTGTCTATGAATATGCATAAATATACAAATTGGAAATTGGAAACATGTCCTCCTGCCTTCCTAAATATTGCAAGCACTAGTAAACTTAGCCGACTGTCTAGCAAACTGCTAATAAGCTAGCTCACATTTGTCACATGCTTATGGATTTTTATGGAGATTTATTATCAGTGATTTATTTAACAAGCTAAATCTCAAAATACATGTTACCATAACAACCATTGTTTAACCACTAACACTAGCTAGCTCACTTGTCATGCATGGTTCTGTTTATGTATGCAGTTTGAATTGAGAAAACAATGTCGTACTGTCCCCTACTTTTTTCCGCTTTTGATTTGAGGAGTAGATGTCTATTGCATTCGTGACTTTCTTGCATATTCTTTTTTTAGATGCTGGAGTTGTACTTTAATTTTATTACATATCAGGAAGCTGCAGTAGAATTTACCAGTGTTGTTTTCAAGTATTTTGTGAATAATTTGTGTATTTCTAGCACCTCTAGTGGATTTTCACATAATGGTAGTTAATGAAAACTCAGATCTTTTGAAATGCATGATTTCATGAATGAAATAAATAGCAATGGCCACACCCACTAGTGATCAGAATTCCGATTCTTATCAGTGATTCAGATCATGTGGTTAAATAAGAGTCGACTCTTCCAGCACCAAAATGATAGTTTCTCTAAACCGGACCAAGTTTGCATTATTTTGATCAGTAAGAACATTATTTCAAATAAATGAACATAGATTCAGTATTGCATATGTGCTACATTTCCAAACAGCTTCAGCCAAATTCTGCATCGATACAATCCTTGAGGTTTTAACAGCAATCTGCCTGACTCTTTTTAAACATAATATATACACTAAACACACACTGAGGCTAAAGTGTAATGCAGTGTAACTGCCAGAGGCTCCTGCGAGGTTTCGATTAAAAATGTATGCATTACATCTCAGCAGGGGCCGGTTTACCACTGAGCGGAGTGTGCATTTAGAGGATTTGCAGTGTGCCGCAGTACAGAGTGCTGCACGTTAATGAGAGGGTAGAGGCGTGTTTTTGAAGAAAGCTTTCGGGTATAACCTGCAGGTGCTCAAATAGGGAAGAAGGTCTGGTTTAACAATGTGGAAGAACCACAACCACAACAACAACACATGACACTTGAGTGAGCAAATGGTTCATGCAGATTATCAACTGGTTTTTTTTTTGTTGTTGTTGTTGTTGTTTATTCTTTTTTTTTTTAATAAAGCCCAGAACATGAGACATAAAACTTTTTCTACAAGATTACTTACTAGGTAAAATCAGGTTAATGGTTATATGCTCTCTGAAGATTGTTTTTAATGGAGTCCTGAGTAAGACACTCTGCCCCAAGTTCTTAATTGTGGCCGTAAAAGAGTGAAAAAGCACTGCTGGACCGCGGGAAGTCGTATAATCAATAAATTATATCCAGCAGAGGCTTTAAATTGGATTTACAGCACCGTTGTAAAATAAAATATTGTGCAGAATCCACACGACAACATGAGCATAACGTTTAGTAGCATCCATACAATCTATAGTACAATGCTCATGTAAACAATTACGGATATTAATGTTTATGATAAACGCACATTAAGCACTTGTACAGCTGCGTACACTGTGTCTCCAACAAGCCACAGCTGATCCCTGTTTCTATGAAGTTAAAAAGCATTTGCGTTTGCACAGAACAAGTCAGGCCAGTTTGGAAGCTCAAGCCCTAAGGGACAGGGAGGAGGCTCAGGTTCACCCAAACACCAAACATTACTCAGACCTCTTACTCAGGCCGATCCCAAACAAGGCCTTCTCGATGAGACGTCTCCATCGGCAGGGCTTGAAAAAGGAAATCAAACCCACTTCGAAATACTCTCCCCTGGACTAGAAGGTGTGCAGAGTGCACTCTGAAGAGATTCTGTGAGAACTCGCAATACAAACAGTAGACTACAAAACAAGCTTTTCTTTTATGCTTTTTCAGCGTAAAAGAAGGTTGAATGGATGGTGAGGTAACACCTTGAAAGTTTGAGAGATCTCAAGGATTTGAAAGCTTCACTACAACGTCTGTCAACACATCCAATCTGAGATGAGTTATGAATATGTTTTCAGCTTGAGTCATTCTCACAGTTTGGTGGTGCCACTTTCAGTGTCAGACTAATTAACGACTAACAGCTTTTCCCTAAAATACCCCTAAAAAAAAAACATGTATATATATATATACTGTCTGACATAAACCATGCTTTTAATTAGAGGTGTTACTGTTTAAAATTTAAATGGTATGATGACCTAGCTTTTGAAAAGCATTTGAAAACACACAAACCAGTGGTGAAAATTAAAAGAAAATTTTATACTGTCTTGTACTGTCAATCAGTCTTTGAATAACCACTTATGTATAAAAAAAATGAAATGATTGCAATATATAGAAATATACAGTGGGGTCCAAAAGTCTGAGAGCACTAGTGAAAATGAGTTTCTTAGTATTTGGTACGTGCCCTTTTTGCTTTAATGACAGTGTGCACTCGAGCTGGCATGGAATCCACGAGTTTGTGCAAAACCTTATGAACCATTTTAGGTCAAAACCACCAGAGTGTCGTCTGAACACATGCTTCAGTAGAAGAGATTAGCCATGAAGAAAATCTGACCTTTTGTGCAAAGCAGTTAACATGATCAATATCACAAGTTTGCTTACATTTAAAAAGGGACTAGAAATAGTGCAGAATGTTGAATATTAAATCTTCAAGGTATCGAACATTTACTTTCTTTGTTTTAAATACTTAAAAATTCTAAAACCATCTGTTTATTTCCAATTAAATGATTTTTTTTAAAAATCCCAGATTTTCAATGTGGTCTCAGAATTTTGGACCCCATGGTACACCTAGGAGTAATTTAGGGTCACCATTCCACTGACTGGCATACTTTTGGGAGCTGGGAGGAAACCGGAGAACCCTGATTTAACCCATACGGACATGGAGAGGACATGCAAAACTCCACAAAGACAGTAACATGAGCTCGAGATTGACCTGGGGACCCTGGAGCAGCGAGGTTGCAACACTATCCGCTACACCCCCGTGCAGAGGTAATTACCAAAAAAAGGACTACACTATGCAGTTGTAGGCCAGTCATGCACTTAAAAAGTCTTGTAAGTCTGGTCCATGCTGCAAGCATGCTGCATGCTGCACTACCACATAAACACCAACACAAACATCAACACGGCAACTCACAGATCACACATCTCTTCCTAGGATTGGCAGGGCACTTAAATGCATTCCCCAGGCAACAAGAAAGGAACAGATGAAAAACCAAAAGTGTTGATGCTGAGGAGGAGTAGATGGAGGTTAAAAGCCTCCAGCTTTCCGAATGTGCTGACTCACTGCAATCACACTGAGAGCTGCAGCTCACCAGAACATCCTGACTTTTACAGTACACCATCTCATTTCCTATCAGTCAGAATGCCTACAGCTGGCATCCTGACTATGATATTTAACAAACAATATTGTTGTCATTGTTCTAAATATCAGAACTCCCCCAAAATAAGGGCAGAAAACAGCTGTGTAGGAAGACACTTTACGCAGCAGAATGCATATAGACTCTGAAAATGAGTGGCCCAAGTGCAGAGCCGTGAGGGACACCTCGAGTAACAGATGTCAAAACAAATTATATATATTTATATGAGCAGCTGTGGCTAATTAAAGTGGGCGTGGCTAATGGTGGGGGTTTGGAGTTCCCAGAGAGAGCAGTGGTTATGTGGTTAGTGATGCTGACTTTTACCAAGCAATGACACTGATGGCTCCTTCCATAAACGCTAAATAAATGTCTCCTCCCAGAAAATTTCACCCGTTTCACACGTTTATTTCAATTGGTTTACATGGAGCGCCTGCCAAACAAGTCCCTGTGTAAGCTGTTACTACAGAAACAATAATGCATTACAAAGAGTGCATTCATATAAAGGTCTGTTAATATAGAGCTGCTGTTATAGAAAATCAAGCAACATTTTCTGGCCAATCAGATTCGAGAATGCAACAGCATTGTGCAATAAGCAAGGCAAGGGCCAGAGACTGAGCCTTGTGGAGAACGAAAGCAGCCAAAACACTGCAGAAGGGTCAGCCAAGAGGACGTACTGAGTCATGCTAGAAAATGGCTTGTTTAGAGACAGAGAGCAGAATGAACAGCTTCCTCTCCTTTGTGTCCTCACACCATGCACCATGAATATAATAGGCTAGATGAAGACTTTGATCATTGACTTACACTGTAGGTTTCCATTAACAAACTAGGTCTTTTAAATGTCAAGCTAATTGCTTTTGACACTTATTTGTCATGAAGTATGTTGTTGTCATTTTAATACAGGATGTGTGCAGAGGTTTGTGGGTCCACAGAATCCACTGGAGATGCACTGTGGTGAATAGATCTGTAATAACGCTGATGATGTCACTAAAGCGCCGGTGCTCATTACCACCTACTCAACCCTCTTAAAATTACCATGGCAACAGAGTAGCCCCCATGTCCCATAATCAGCAGTGCTTGTTCTAGGGCTGACTCCACTCCGACGGCAGTCCGGGATGAGCTATGAAAGGGTGAATGCAAGCATTAGTATTTTAAAAAGCACTGTTTCTCTGGCATTAAAGTCGCCCAAGGAATCCGTTCATGTAAGGAATTGCAGATTCACTCATCAGACAGCTGCAGGGGGACCTTAAGACACAATCCTATCCTCCTGAAATTGATGTAACTAGTTAATGTAATCACACAAGTCCCTGACTTCCCTTTCAGCACCGTATAGAGCTATGAATTCCATAACTGTAGTGTAGTATATTTTCAAGCCTATTACAAAAACTGGAACAATTTTGAAGCTGGTGTTACAAATTCAGTCTCTCGAAAAGAAGCCTCACTTGGTCCACATCTGATGCACAAAGACAGGACCACATGGTCTCATTCTCTATCTCTCTATCTCTTTATCCCCATTCTTCACGAGAATGGATTTTATTCTCTGTGATGATTTCGGCATTGGACATGACCGCATTTGCCCTTTGGCTAGAAAAAACAGAAGGCTTGGGAACATTCCACACAGAGTGAGCGAGACCACCGGCCTTAGCTCTACACACACACACACACACACACACGCACACACCCTCACACACACACTCCTCCCCACTCCCATTCACCAACATTACAGAAGCAGGACAACAAGCCCCAAAAGGCACTCGGGTAATGATCGTAACATTTGCAGACCTCTAATGTGCTCTAATGTGCAAACAAGCGATGAGAATCAAGATCAGCGGTGCTGGAGCAGAGCTTCCAGAAAAGTGCTCTGACTTGTTCTCACTGGCTCTCAAATACCAGGAACTGCTGCCTCATGGATTTGAGTTGCAAATAAAAGCTCTGTTGCAAATCGATCTGCAGGTCACACACACAAATGTCAGCTTCTAACCCTGCCACACCTCCCACACCTTGAACACACACACACGCTGATAGTTTGAAGTTCCTGAGACAGGACGGGTTTAAACAGGTTCTAGTCAATCAAGTGTAACTGCTCCATGGGGACTACGACTAGCTCAGCTAACAATTTTAGGCTAGCAGGATGTTTTATGAACATTTGGCCTTTAGAACCAAAACAGTCATTGCTAACAGCCAGCATTGTTATTAGCTACTACAATACATTTTTATGCCCCCATATTAGACTGTAAAACAGTGCAGGTCTATGGAGAGATGTGGGTCTGCTTCTGTTTTTGCTTTTGTTAGGTGTCATAAATTTCTGAGTTTCATGGAAAAAATACAGTGCAAGACCATGCAGTCTTTTAAAAAAGTGTTTTATTTAAATCCATTACACCACTGTCTAAAAATAAATATAATACAGTGTGTTGCATAAGTATTCAACCCCTGACATTTTTTGGACAGCTTCCTCTAGGCAGACTCGTGGTTCTGCCATATTCTTTCTTTCCATTTCTTTAAATAATGGATTTAATGTTGCTCTGCAGGATTTTCAAAGTTTGAGATATTTTTTAGAACCAATCGCTGACTGAAACATATCTAGAACTTTGTCCCAGACTTATTTTGTTAGCGCTCTCATCTTTATGATGCTGATTGTTTAGGTATGGTCTAAGTACATGACTTCTAATGGGAACCGATTGCACCAGAACTACGAGGTTTACGAGGGCAAATACTTACACGATCTCAACTGTTCTTAATTGTAAACAATGTTGAAAACTATATTGATTTTTCACTCTGGTTCAATATTATGGGATATTTTGTGTGCATTCATGACATATAATCCCAATTAAGTCCATTTCAGTTCCAAGTTGTAACAGTCCAAAATGTGGAAAAGTTCATGGGGGTGAATACTTACGCAAAGCGCTGTAATAACATAACGATTCTGATATAATTAGATTTACAAGACCGCAACTCAGAATCAGATAAAATCTCAATGTATGATTGTGTAAAAATGCCTTTACTACAACATAATTTTGTATTTGGTAAAAGTAACACTGGTTCATATTCAAGCATCATTGAGGCTGGCTGGGAATTTTACAGAAGTGAGAGCCAAAGTGTGCAGAAAGAACAATTTCTTCAAACAGCTTACTTGAGAGAATCGATGGTATTTTTAAATGAAAAAAAAAATAATTTAATAGTTTCCCTATCCTTCATTTCTTTTGAAAGCATCTTTATTTTTCAGAATTTCTTTACCTATGCTTAAGACTTTTGCATAGCACTGCAGAAACTGTCTTTTTATATTTTCTGAATAACTGAGCTGAATGTTTCACATCTGATTTCAGAAAGTCAAGGACACTGTACAAATTTATAGAGAAGTGTTTTTTTTTTCTTCCAATTTTTTGGTATGGCTCAAATGAGACACATATATGTACGTTATTGTGAAGAGGTGAAAATAGGGTAGTGTAGCTATAGGCAGGCCTGCTCAGCTTGAAAATCTAATTAAACTTGCATCTTATTAGCGAGAGAAACATACAGAGGTAACATACCGAAGCAGTAATTAAAACAGCATGTGAATTTACTTTCCCAAATCCAAGTGTGGCCAAAAGCGATAACAGACAGACTGGACCCAAGAAATGATTAACGACTAACTAAATAGGGAAGGCTGATGAATAATTAAATGAATAAATATGTGTGCAAGCACCGTCTGCTTTCCTCACACAATAGGATTTATTTGGAGGGGAACACAAAAGAAAAGTGACGTCAGTCTTTTGTGGAAAAAAATAGTACCATAGTTGTGGTTGCTCTCACACAAAACTGAGGAAAAAAAACATGAGGCCTAAAAAAAAGACAGTGTGTGTGCGTGTGTGTGTGTGTGTGTGTGTGTGTGGATGAGTCTGAACACGTCCCTACAGGCTGTGTGAATACAGAAACACACATGACGGGAGGTACTGGCTTGGTGACATGTGATGTTCTCCTGCAACACGCTAAAATAAATTTTAATAAATGTTTATTAACAATGGGAACGAGTCAACACCCTGTTCACTAAAACCAGATGTACTGTTTTCCAGTGCGAATATCAACCTGAGATATCCTCCCTCCCTCGAGGTGTTTGTTAAAGCATAACAGTGAGAGCGAGCTTGTGTGTGTGTGTGTGTGTTGGTGGGTGTGTGTTGGTGGTTGTGTGTGCGTGCGTGTGTGGCGCTACAGTGATGTAAACATTAGAGTGCGTTTACATGGTGAGGCTTGGCTCCCTTCCCCTTCTAAGCCCTTAAATATCTTTGAACCAAGTCACATGTGCTAAGCTTTTTATAAAGTATACTTTTTCATTATTTATTCATTTTTTCCAACTTTCCTGTGCAGATTTTCTATTAAATATTCTGAGAAAAAAAAAGAACAGAAAAGACAAAAATCTAGCAAATTGCAGGACTGGGCATTATTCAAATTGCAGATTAATAATGAGGCAGTATTTAATGTATAAAATTATGGAAGATGTACTTATAGTGCTTTTATATCTCTATATCTATTTTGGCCTAACAGCTGGATTGAGAGGTTTTCCAGCTGGTGAGCGAACACGAATCAATTCTCCGCTGGCGGGGATCTCTGAATAGTCTTACATCAGCTTCAGCTACATTCATCTGCAAGAGGTGAGATGAAAGCTGGAAAGATCAAAAAGCAGTGATGAGGATTTCAGCACCTACTGACCCGCAGCCGCAGGCCTTGTCCAAACTAATACAGATTATATTAAAAAACATGTCTTTTTTCTCCGTTTTGGCCTTCTAACCACACTCAAATGGTGCTTTCAGGGCAGGCTATATTTGAAAATGTCATTTTCACCTTATAATGTGAATGGAAATCAGTGTGCATCATCTTGTGACTGGCTCCTGATGGTCATGTGATCTCAGATCACATCCCAAACAGATGATGAGTTCATTCGACTAAGTTTGTTGGAGCTTTCTGTTTCAGGAGTCTCTAGAGTTTACACAGAATGGTGCAAAAAAACAAAAACATCAAGTGATCGGCGGTTCTGCGGGCGGAAACGCCTTGCTGATGAGAGAGGTCAGAGGAAAATGGCCAGACTGAATCGAGCTGACGGTAACTCACATGACCACTCTTTACAACAGCGGTAATCAGAAAAGCATCTCAGAATGCACAACACATCAAACCTTGAGATTGATGGGCTGCAACAGCAGAAGACCACATGGGATTCAGCCAAGAACAAGCATCTGAGGGTACAGGATCACTGAAACTGCACAGATGAACACACGGGAAAAACATTCCCTGGTATCTTTCAAGTTTTCACCTGTCCAGTTTATTTTTCAACACACTAAATGTTCCTTCCTCCAGGGAGTTTTTCTTTGCCACTGTCGCTTTGGGCTCGCTTATTAGCAATGATGATGGACAAAAAACAAATAAAGCCTCTCAGATGGGTCTTTTTAATCCAAATATGAACTTATTTCAGTGTTCCTCCAGTAGGATGCAACATGGTATACTTGTGAATAGAGGCTTTGCTGGTGCAAAATACACATGATTACCATGTGAGGTAACTGTTTTGCTCCAAAAGTCATTTGTGTTTTTTGTTTTTTGAACATTCGGCATGTAAATGCGAACAATCTTCAAAAACAAAGCTAAACAACAATATGACAGTGATCAAAGCTACAGGATGTAAATGAGAAGTCATTTTCCAAACATGCCTTTAGCTTCACTATGAGATGTGAAATGCAAAGCACCACAGGAGGCTAAATATCGCCAACACTGTCAGCTTTTTTTCCATTTACTGAACTGAGATTGGTGAATTAGGGAACACCTGTTTCACTTTGCACCCATCTGTAACTTCACTACACCCTTATCACTCCTTATCGCAGTGTACCATGCAGAACAAAAACAAGCTGATAATTGCCTGCATGCCGAATTGTGCATAACATTTCTCAAGGCAGGTCTGAACGCAGTCGTAGAGTGGAGACTTCAAGTGGAGACTGCCTCGGTTCAGTGTAATATAGAGCAGATGCTTAAAATGTAGTCATGACAGATGGATTTCGGGGTATTATTTAATCGAAACCTTGGAATGATAAGGTTCTGTCTGACAATTATGTCATTTGAGATACTGAGCATTAAAAAAAAAACTAAACTTCAGTAGCATAACACAACATTTATAGTATTAACTAATTTTGTCAGCTTAAAACTTAAGTCCAAGGTCTTGCATCGTAATATTGTTTCTTTTAATATAATACTAAATATACAACTATGATGTAACTACCGGTGATGTTACACTGTTACATTGTGTATTAACTAATTTTAGGCTAAAGTTAGTACACAAGTGTATCTCGACTGCAGTAATAGGAAGGTTTTTTGATTTTCAAGTAACATTTTTCTTCCTGATTGTATCAGGATGTGTGCTGATTCACTAGATACTAACACTTCAGCAACTCTTTTGAGATGTGAACTTATAAAAAATGTTTATTAATCCTGCTATGTTGCAAGATATTTTAGCTAAAACCCTGGTTGCCTCTGCCAGGAGGTTAAAACACAAACACAAACTGTAGCTTCACCAAGCCTCATTGTAGTACAATGGGAATTCTGTGTTTGGCCAAATACCATGAACGTGTTTGCTGAAAAAAGGAGGACTATAGACAGAAGGAAAAGAACCTGATAGCCACAGTAGAATCAGTGGCTCTTGTGAAGATCTAGTAGGATGTTTTAGGTAAAAACCTGGTTGCCTCTGCCAGGAAGTTACAACTTGGCCGTCTGATGTTTATCCAGCTCATTTCATTACAATGCATTGTGTAGTATTTACTTGCAGCTTGGCATAAAACTAGTGACTAGTATGAAATATGTATTGTATCTCTCAGCCGTATTCACGATTTTGTATTGTCATATTTACGTCCATCCGTCACATGATCTTTGGGATTCAACAGCACAAGCAATTCATATTTAGTAGGGGTGTAAACCTCAACCTTCCACATGATAAGATATGATTTAGATTCTTAAGGCAATGATATGATGCCATTTCGATTCATAAGCCAACAATATGTTTTCAAATCATAAGGCAACAATTTGATATATGAAATATTTCGAATATCATATATATGATAATATATCGAATATCATATATATGATATTCTGCTGTGATACAATATCGATTCATAAGGTAACGATTTGATATTGATGATACCTCTGAATTTGCAATGATACGATACAATTTTGATTCATATGGTTACAATTTGGGATACCACTGATATGATATGATATGATATGATATGATATGACATGATATGATACAAACCTCCAATCAATATGTGAACCAATTTGTTCAGAATCTGAAGGAGGTCTACGGCTAATTTGTTCATGATGATGATGTAGAGAAAGTGTGTTTTAAGCATCTGTGTTACAGGCAGGTCACTGGGCTACCCTGTTAATTTATTGACACACCAGTTTATAAATATGAATGATTTCTTTTACATATCAGTTGTCTGTTAATTGAGTTCAGTTATAATCAATAAAAATCAAATTAATGATTGTTGCCTTTTACATCAATGCATTGATCCAGATTGTCCGATCGTTACACCCCAGATCTTTAGTGGTACAAAGCTGGTAGCCAACTGTAGCACAGGAGGCAGCGTTTGGTGGAATACTGGATGAAATAAATACCCTAAATTGATTGTAATCCTTCAAAGAAGTATCATGAAGAGTGCATTGTTTAGTGTTTAAACTAGGAAATCCTAAACTAGAGACAAATATCTGGTTTTTGATTCTAGCCAAAGTGCCACTGAAGTGTTGTAAGGTAACCAGAAGAAATCTTCTCCACCCTGTTACACCTGTGTAACTACATAATAGACAGAATGAGGATCTGTTACAAGAGTCACAATCCTCTCACGTACCTACATCTGGCAGAAGTGAAGCTGATCCCAGTGCACTGATGTAATTAGGAATGCACTGATCCCTATCTTTTTTCCATTTCAGATAGAATATCAGTGTCCGAGCTCTAAATATGGGACCACATATCGATCCCATAGTGACATCCTCTTAGTAACCAAGCCGATTCTCTGCATCGCCAGGTTACAAGAAACATGAGAAATGCACGATGCGTGATGTGAACATGATGTGCAAGATTTGTGCTGTTTCGGTCAACATAACACACGTTCATGGCACAAAATTACGTCAGCTGTTGAGTCAGTAACATTTTTTGCACGTGTACAGTTAATTTAAGAATTCTAATAAGAATGTTTCCATTGTATTACATATTATAAGTTTATATTATAGTATATTTCCTTCAGGATCGATAAAGTTTTACATTATCTTAATTTACCGGATCGAACCACGACATCTGATATGACATATGATTAAAATCAGATCAGATCAATACACCTCTAACTATATTCCATCTCTTAATGGGCACACATCCTCAGTAGTTCCATTACACACTGAAAAAAGTGATGCATTGGATGCTTTTTATTCAGATGAGAACATTTTCACCTGAATCCACACAGCACCGGTGTTGATGTACAACGATATGCACATGTAAATCAAGTAAATATAACGCACTGCTCAGAAATAAAGGGATCAAACTGAACTTTTCTTTGTCTCTGCAGCGGTACAGTCAAGGGTACGTGTGAGCAATATGACAACATTATCATATCACGATACATGAGGGCATTTCTACGGTACACGATATGCATCACGGTGTAGGTTTGCATTAAAAAACAGTAGTGTTCCATTAAAAGGTTTGATGATATTTTGATTTAATGCCTACAAAAAATGTTATTATATTAAAAATATAATTATTTAGCACCAAAAAAATGGGGTAGGGGGATAAAAGGTTCTGTGGGGAAAAAATGCAGTTTTTGAAAATAAATAAATAAATAAATAAATAAATAAATAAATAAATAAATAATCAAATCTCACATCAGCTGCTTCCAAGTTCCAATAAATTTGTAATTATTTAAAAAAAAAAAAAAAAAAAAGGATATAAAATGAGCACAATACCCCGTTTTGCGTTGTGACATAATTGTTATCAAAATACTGATATTTTATACAACAGTTAGTTCCAGTCCAACTAATTTGATTGGACGAGCGGCGTTTCAAGAGTGTTTATATTTCCTATAACCTGCGTGTATCACTCCGCTCATGTGTTCAGCGCGTCAAAATTCCCCTTCCTACCGTAGCAATTCCTCAGTTACTACAGCAGAGTTAGCGACATCTTCAGTGGACATGGCAAACAATACTTTTAACTTAAAATATGAAAGCTTGTCAGGTGAAAAGAAGAAGGGATGCCAATTTTACCAGATGCACTGTTAACAGAAATGTACAAAGCAATGTGAGCTAGCTAGCCAGCAACCGACATGCTAAGTGGATTCTTTGGGATCTGTTTCCACTAGCGAAGCAAAAATAAGCAGACCATTTGGCCATATTGTGTCAGAAACGTCACTTACTCCATATTAATTTCTTGTTTATAGAACTGTTCTATAAAAGCAATATTGCACTTGCAATCGTGCGGTCATACTGAATATCAGCACAGCTGTGATTAGCTACAGCGCTCACCCTGCGAGCTCGTGCCTACGACGAATCACAGCCATGCCGATCTTCAGTATATCCACACTCTTGCTTGTGCGATATTGATTAATTATTGTTATATTGCCCAGCCCTAATCACCAGGACATCGTTTGCACCTTTAGCTTTTAGAGTAAAGGTGGTCCTTTACGGTAAGGGTGGGCGATAATGCAAAATATCATATCACGATACTTCAAGACATTTCTACGATACACAATATGCATCACGATATGTATGTTTGCTAGCAACCTGCCAGCAAAACAGTAGTGTTGCAGTTAAAAAAGTGTGAAAAACTGAATTTAATGATCATTTGTGTATAAAAATAAAAGTACGTAATGTATGTTAACTTGTGAAGCTGTTTCGTTAGTAAAATGTTTAGAATATCAGACTTTTTCATTGTAGCCTTAAAATGATTTTAATTATTTAGAAATTCTTCGTGATCATCGTCCAAGATTCGCTTTCTTTATGGAAAGCTGAAAATGTAAACTCGAAGCACAAAAAAATCAGCTGCTTCCAATCATTTTGTAATTGTTGTTTTTTTTTTTTTTTTAAGTTATATCACGATACCTGCGATATCTCAGGAACGCGTACTGTGATCTCATCTATCGCGATATCGATCTTATATTGTCATATTGCCCGGCTTTATCTTGCGGTCCAATTGCGTACCTTTTTTTTTTTTTTTTTTTTTTTTAAAGATGCACTGCATGCAAGTGAAACATACTGTAGTACAGTTTGGTGTCTTTATTTCTGAGAGTGTACAGTTGCACCTGTAGTGTAAGTGCAAACCAAAAAAAAATAAAAAATAATCTCCTTGTAATGTGTTAATTTTGCACGCACGTGCCCTTTAGATGTTTCACTGTTTGTGCATTACATAAGTAGCTTCTGTGTTACTACAGCAAGTCACTGTGCAGAGGATATTATTATAATCAAGGCAACAGTGTGATCAGCACAGGCTCTGTGAACACACTTCAGGGTTTAACAGCTTGGAGAATTATGCCCAAAAAAAAAAAAAAAAATCATTATTGTCATTTCAGTGCATAACTGCATTTACAGTGTATCGAATAAGGACACCCTTATTCCTTACCCCTGATGATGGCCGAGAATGATACTGTAATCTTAAAATAATAATAATAACAATAATAATAATAATAAATCAAAGTGAATCAGGATTTGTGCAGGACTGCAGGAGAGGTTTTCAGCTTTGACAGCTAGTTTGTGTTTTATTATGTGTTCAGTTCTGTATGCATTGTGTACACTGTGTAGCCTACATGGTTGTGTTCCATGCAGAAGGAAGATGCGACATGCAAACACACACACTGACATCCAAACATGACATAATATTCAAATACGCGACTTCCACGACAACGACCGGGATTTTAAAGTAGCGACAGTTTCAAAGACAAAGAATAAACAATACTAATAGTAATAAAGGAGCAGAAAGCATTAGAAGCTCTGGTTCATTGTTAGAATTTGTTGACCTACCTGATAGCACGCGCTCCTCCGGGCGCGGAGCGTCAACACAGCCGACCAGATAAGTGCTGCGCGCGAGACGCTGCGGTGGCAAAGAACGCGCGCGCTTGCCTGCTCACCGAGCCCGCGAGCACCGGAGGAGGAGCAGAGCACAGAGAGAGAGAGAGAGAGGGAGGGAGGAGGAGGGAGGATCTACTGTAGAACGGATGAGGCGTTTTCTCTCCGCGTGCCTCTGCGCCTGATCGATTTTCCGTCCCTTTTTATTTATTTATTTTATTTTATTTTATTATTTTTTTTTTTTGCGCGTGCAATCAGAATACAGCGACCGACCGGCCCAATCTTCCAATCGATCAAGCCAAGACGACGAATCGCGATTATGGTAACTGACTTCCATAAAACACATGTCTCCTAATGCACTCCATAAGCCCAAGTAACCTGTAGCGGTTTATCCGTGATGTTTAATCCACTACTGCACTATCTCTAGACAGTAAATGTAAAAAAATTATAGGCCGCAATGATCCAAATGTTCCACCCCAACAATCATTTTCTATTAACGCAGCAAAATTATTGACCCTTCTAAAGAAATACATGCAAATTACCAGCCTTAAAGGACTGATTCCTGAGGCTGCCTCTGCCATGAGGTTAAAGGTGTTTTCACACTCGGTCCACGTGCTCGCGTGTGCACTCAGGCTTGTGTTCGGATAGAAGGATCCTTCCGAATCGCGGTGCAGTTCTGTAAAGCGCTTTTTGTGCATGCAGGTTTGCAAAAGGGTAGGCACTAGGTTCATCCATTTGCATGTTTTTTTAAAATTATTTTTCATGATACCAAGACTCACTCAAGCGGGCAATAAAAACCGTGTTTTGGATGTCATCATGCAGGAATACCTGCAAACGCAGAGCTGATTTCATATACAGGCATAAGACATGACTTTTTCTGCCGCAAAGGTGAACTGCAAGTTTGGTTTTATATTTCACCATTCGTAATAACCGTTTCCCCAGAGTAGAAACAGGAAGTAACATAAGGGGATGAACCAATCACATTGCTCACCATGCGGCACGGACAGCGTTTAGCTTCCACACCTGATGCGGAAAGCGCTGTGGTTCAGTTTAAGCGAAACCCAGACCAAGAGAACCAGGGATCAGATCTCTGGGACAAATATTAGTCTCAAATTTGCAGAACTGGTCCCTGTGGAAAATCTTTTCCCTGAATTATACGAGATCATCCGCATGCACAAACCTCATCCACATGTGTGAAATGTGAACTTATCAAATATTTAGCTTGGGTTAGTGTTTGCAACATGGTCCTCCAAACCGAAAAGTCAGGCTTTAAACCAGTCTGTAATTTTACAGAATTTTTTATATAATTTCTGTACAATATTTGAGGAACTAACAACAATGCTGAAGTAAGTACTGTCGAATTACAGTTTTGTTGCTTTTTCAGTGCTAACAGACAGGAAACTATCCTTATTACCGTTTTTCTGCACGAGCCCGGATCATGCTGATTGATGATGTAAGCAGAACATAGTCATTTTCTTTAATTGCAGGTCTATCGTTAGAGGATCGTCATCGTATACTCTGTCATGGAGAACGCACATTACTGTACAGACTGTTATAGAAATCAGCCAAGACTGTATTGGGATGTCATAGAGTGTGACAAGTAATAATCTTAAAAGATCACTGAAATCACAGCGACTAAAACTGGCGTTAGTGTCCAGGAGCTCTGTAGTTCCACAGGCCTTGAACAAATATCAGGTTGCACACATCTGAAGTCGTTTTTTTCATCCATCATACTCCATCCATCAAAATCCAAAACAACGTAATAACACAGTAGAGCCAAAATACATTTTATTTAAAATACGGTTTTAAAATACCACTAAATACTGTATGTTGTTATCAGACGTGATCAAAATCAAGCTTTTTGGCTGAACACGATCAGCAAATAAACTATAGATGCGGATCATTGATGAATTGGTGTTGCTTCATGGTGGTCCAGTGGCTCTTGTTAAGACTGATCGCATCATGAAATCTAATATGTAGCCGGACATTTTAGCACAAAATATTGTTTAAATTGGTTCTTTTTATGACCCCAAAAATACACCAAATCAACAGAGAAATGGTTGTGGGCAGAAATTAGTCTTGGTTTCTGGATTTGAGCTCCTCCCCAAATAGGAAACTGTGGTCTGAATGGAAGAGGGCATCCACGTGCACAAACCTACAAATATAAACGAGCTTGAATAAAAATGCTGTCCATGAAGGAGAGCTTCTACAAGTGTCTCCCATCATGTTTGATGCTGACTACTCTTATTCTCTGCTGGGGTGCCAATATTTTTGGAAGCAGTGGGGGTACTTTCAAAAAAGAAGTATTGTGTTGACATCAAACCGTACAGCCTTCTTATAACAGATTTCAGCTCAAACTATTACTCATTGCATGTGTTGTTCATTTTAAATATAATCATTTATGCTCACTTTTGTAAAGGGTGCCAATAATTTCGGAGTTGAATGTAGGCCTTACCGGTATGGCATGTTTTCAGCTCAATTATTCGCAATATGGATGACATTCTGTATATGCAAACACACACAGAACTCCTTCACACACTTACAGATCCTCCTTGTTGGGTCTTAACATGTTCAACAAAAATAAAGTGGGTCATTTTGACTGTTCATCATGTCGTAAAGTGCATCCCTGATTCATGTCTGATCAATTTTTCCATCTCTCAGACCTGAACTCGGCCTACGACAACAGCTTGTCCTTCATGCAAACAGTATCAAGTGCCTGTGTCCAGCAGTTTAGCCTCCATGCGTCACTGCGTGTTTACCTACCGATGAGCCTTCAGTGGAAAAGTACAGCATCGAGAGCGTCCAGCCAAGACGCAGAAGTACGGACGGAAATTCTTTCTTTAAAAGAGAAACAGGTTGTGTCCTGCGAGCGTTCTGATAAACTAGTCTAAACAGATGCTCATTTGCTTATGGTTGGTGTGTATGGTAGGAGAGCACTGTTTACTTGTAGATCCACGACTATTGAAATACCCCGATATGGACAAACCTTAGCAGCTTATATAAATCAAAAGTGTAGGTTTGGCAGGAAATGTTCTCCTAAATATTATGGTAGTGAATTATCCAGCCTAATCATGTCAGTGTAACACATTCTAATGTTTAGATCATATGTTATTATATATTATTTGACATCTTATCCCACAGCACTGTTGAATTCTCTATAATTTTCTTTGACAGCAGCTCTGACAGTAGCACAGCTGCAAATCACAGGTTTATATTAATGCACTCTTTGTTATACCTTATCGTTTCTATAGTAACAGCTAATTCACAGGAATGTCCGTAGTGGATAATTTACATTACCTTAGTCTAAAAGATTAAAAAGTGTTGCTATTTAACAAAAAAAAAGTATAATCGCTGATCCTTCAAAGTGAAGCTTTCTGTAAGGAGATTTGTGGAAGGAGTCTCCAGTTTCAGTGCTTTGTGACAGTACGTTTTCCGTCCTGGGAAAGTCTTAAAGACAGACGGCTTGGTGCTTTCCAGCTTCTGTGTAACATGATAACTTTTTGACAGTGTTACGCCAACATAAGTGTTACAAGTTATGTTATAGCAGCTATAAACAGACGTTAATAAGACGACTTTTCATGTTACTGAGAAACATTTTCAGTAAATTTAGTCTATATTCAAGATATTTCACTACCTATGATATCATCTATGTAAGGACAAAACCTTAATAGAGTGAAAACTTAAAAAGTAAAAAACTTAAAAAATAAATAAATTAATTAAAAAAAATGTGTGTGGGGGGGGGGGGGGGGGGGGGGGGAAAAAAAAAATAATTTTTTTTTAGAAACAAAATAAAAATAAAATGGAAAAAAAAAATTAAGAAAAAAAAAAATATAAAAAAATCAAAAAAAAAAAAAAAAAAAAAAAACCCCCCCCCCCACCCCCTGTGGGGGGGGGGGGGGGGGGGGGGCCGGGCCCCCCCCCCCCCCCAGAATAAACTAATGAGTGATTTGAGCCAAAATGTCAGTAACAGGTGCAATTAAAATTATGTGACTCCAGAAGGTCAGACTTACCATCCTGCCTTAAACCACCTTTAAATATCAGTGATTTTTAGGCTTTGTAACTGCACTTTATTATGCGCGCACACACACACAGCCAGACAGAGAGGTACAGTAGCTGTCTCTTTTCCCAAAGGAGCGCCAGATACACACTCAACATCTCATTATCTAAGCCCCAGGTACTAACATGTTCTTTCTTTAATGTGGGAAAGTGCTGAAGAAATATATCTCTGTCTCTCTCTCTCTCTCTTTCTCACACACATGCACACGCAGAGCAGTGCTAGAGATAAATGGATAAATATTACCCGACTGGAACAGACCACTAAACTTTTTCAGCACTAACTCGTCCTGTCAGCGGTGTTTGATTCCTGTTGCCCTTCAGGACATACTAACCAGGTCCAATTCTCTAATCCAAACCCCATGAGAGGTCACAGAGGTCAGGTTTTAGATGAGCAGAAAACAGACACAGCTTGAGCTGCACACAGATCGATGCTCATCAGATCACAGAGGAAGAGCTTGAGCGTTTCACCGAGAATCACAGTCACGTCATTGCTGCTGTCTAGAACAAAGTGAAAGCCGTAGGATGTTAGATTTCGCCCTCTCGGGTAGAAAAATCCGATTGCAAACTACATTTCACAACGTGAGTCATGCTGTCTCTTATTTAACCATGCCGATTATGGAAACAGAGTTATTTAGTGAAATTATTGATACAAAATATACTTAGCAAAAAAAAAGGTCACATTGCATAATCTAAATAAACAGAAAAGCATTCACTTTACCATCTGGAGATCGTGAGTTCAAATCCCGATCGAAACTGTAGCTGGGAGCTAAGGGAGTGAAATTGGCAGTGCTCCACGGGTGGGAGGGGCAAACTCTGCCCTGTCAATCACAGCAACTCTAGCCAATCGAGAATCTGTGAGCTCATGTATTAGGAAGGGGGTAGATAGCACTTTCCTCCAAGTGTGTTACACCACCTTGTGATGCAGCATGACAGCAGTTCGAAATGATGCTGCTGGCTGGATTCACAAGTCTTGGAGAAAGCACGTGTTAGCCTTCGCCACCCCGCCTTTTGGTAGGTGTCACTACCTAGATACCGTTAGCTGGACTTTTAGCTAGCTCGCAAAAAAAAAAACAAGCCCTTGTTGATGGGAAGAGTCTTCTCTGTTATAGTACTTCAGCTCTGTGTGAAGCTGTACCAGAAATCTGAGGACAAAGTTTTGGCTGTACTGCTTTCAGGTGTGATGATATTGGACGTATCCGAGCTTGCGTACGACGTACACATATGTTGGAAAACTCCTGCCAGTTCAAGCTCAGCAGCTCTGACTGAGAATTATTACTTCAGGATCGTCAGGTGACTCAGCAGCTCAGGAACTTCATGTTTTAGAAGCTTTTTTTCTCTCTCCTGACTCAATATTATTTAAGCACTATAGCACTGAGACACTGAGGTTGAACTCACTACTACCATTTTACACTGATCTAACATCAGCCTCTTGTTGGACTTGAACCTTCACCGTGTCTATAATGAATGAAATGGTAGGCAGGTGATGGATCAGCGTAAACGGACAGCTTCTCTCATTTTTTTTTTTTTTTGGCATAGTTGGGTGCAGTGCAGCATGGAGAAGTGCTGAAGCAAGGCGAATGCTGATTAAATGCAAGTTTCTCTCTCTCTCTCTCTCTCTCTCTCTCTCTCTCTCTCTCTCTCTCTCTCTCAATCCCTATCTCTCCAGCCCCACACCGCTCACACCTTTAATATTTCTCCAGCCAAGCCTTTTCACTCAAGCCTGATGACTCTCAACTGCAAGCGTAGATGAATAGTCAATCGATGCTGTACCCTTCAGTGGGCTTTGAAAACAATTCACGTGCTGTTTACTGTCAGGCTGCGAAGAAAGAAAAGGTTTTTCAGACTGCAAGCACAAGTCCTGCTGTTAAAAAGAAATGGTTATTACACCAATTTGGCTTAATTAAAATGATCATTCGCTTGAATATTAATCGGGCGTCCTGGTCAGAGTTAATTAATCAGTGATGATACACTGATGTTTTTGGTTTTTTTTATATAGCTGCTGAATGTGTGGTAATAACTGGTCGCAATTATGCAATTATTAGCTTTGCTATTCTGCATTATCTTTCTTATTAAAAAAAAAGGCCAGTCATTTTCAATACTTTTCTTTCACTAGGTCAAAGGGAAGTCTACAACTCTACATTCTCTACAAGCTTGAGCAACCTGCCAGTGTTTAATATCCTTCCATGTTATTCAGCAAAGTAAAATTGATTGGGGCATTCAAGCAAGATAGATACGCAGCTGATCCTTTAATATTTTATTTTTCTACCATGCTGTGTTCAATTAACAGGAGCAAAAGCCATTTAGAAACATCTATAATATGAAAGGTTTCACATTAAATTAGAGTATGTATATTTAACAGATTTCCCTGGAAGCCATTAAACCTGCATAAAAATGTAGGTTTATCCAAACCGACGTTTTGATAATCAATAGATGGTTGTTATTTCAAATCCCAATAATATGTAAGAGTGGTAATGCAAGGTTCTTTGGAAAGACCCTTAACACTTAACCATTTAGGTCTTCAGGAACCATCGCTGAGTCCAGATTTGCATTTCTCTCTGTCACATATGTCCTATTAGTTTGACAGAAATTACTAAATAAGAAAAGAATAAAGTACTTTGGGGTGTGCTGTTATAGCAAAATAATAAATGACAGGGTGGCGTGATGTGGTCCGTCGCAAAGCAAAGTTACCCTTACCACCCCAAAGTTGATTACTTTCCAATAACTGCACATCCCAAAGACCTTTTGTACCACAGGAATTTGCCGATGCTAACAATTTTTAATAATTTGATTGAAGTACTTTTTATCTGATTATAGATATGTAAGTTAAGTTAGCTCCTGTTATCACTTACATTATAGCAAACAGTTGTTCACTCACCACCCTCTCTTTTTTCTCTCTCTCTCTCTCGAAGTTAATTTTTTTTTTTTAAATCGATAGTCATGTTGCTGCGAAACCAGAACGCACGATCTCCTCAGTCCTCAAGACTTTCCCGAGTCAAGTTACAGCTTTACTGCTCACTGTTACAAAGCACCGACACAGGAGACTTCTTCTATAAATGGTAAATAAACAATTACACACGTTTTTAAAATCATTTCTGTGGGGTGTTCACCATACAAGTCCCTGTGAAGGAGTTGTTACTATAGAAACGATAACGTATTAGAGCGAGTGCATTAATATAAACCTGTGATTTTCAGCTGCACTACTGTCAGAGCTGCTGTTATAATACATTAATCAACACCTTCATTCAGCAGCACTGAGGTATAATAAAGACTGAGGAATAATCTGAGAAGCCTGTACAATTTCTGGCTTTTCAGCTTCCTTTAGAAATTGGGATTAGACTTACAACAACAAAAACCTTGGAGATTAGAATATTATTTCAAAATCTTTTAGATCAGAAATTACCCTGGCAACAGAGCCCAGCCGGATGACATTGCACTGTCCCTACCATCAGCTGACGTGCGTCTCTTGGCTCTAATCCACTGCCGCTGCTGCGTTTGGGAATTTTTCAGGAACCTGGCAGCCGCCGATAAGGACAGCTGGGTCTGCTCATTTGTACTGTTTTCAAAAGACTCAAAAGCAGCCTGCTGCATCCTCCCTGTCTGCTCTCCTGCTCTCCTCTGCCTCCTGTCCTGGAAATAAGTGTTGTGATGTCTCCACTCCTCTGTTCTCTACCTGGCTATCTCTAAAACAGTGGACTTTTTGCTTTGCACTTTGCAGTTTCTCTGTATCATGAGAAGCTGTGTTTTTTTTTTTGTCTTATGAGTAAAACAGAGGCTGGTGATGGGTTTATAGCTTCTATAATGTAAGCGAGAACAGGAACTCACTTGTTTCACGGTTGCTTCGCAACAATAAATGCAATTATAAATGGATAAAATGTATGATTGGTTGTTCATTAATACAGTTAAAAAATTGTCATTTTTGGTGAGTCGCTGTGGTATAAGAGGAATAAAACACTCTAGGCCCTGCTGTTATAGGAAAATAGTCAACTTCAGAGTGTTATACAGTGTTATTATGATCAGATGCATTACATATTTTAAAATAAATTCTATTGTTGTATTGCCATAAAATCAAATTCCCAATAGGACAGAACTGCACTTTTAAGAAAACCATGACACCTCCCAGATCGAGGTTATGTCAGGACCACGGGTGTGTACCACACTCCACAGAAAGTGCAACAGTGTACAGGGACACACCCTGTCATGCACCATTGCCCGTGTGTGACCCTGCGGCGGCCATGTTTCCGCACGATGGCCCTTGTGCCCTCACAGCTGAACAGGAAGTGAGCTCGGTCATCCTGAGCTCGGTCTTCTCACATCAGCTCACATTACACGCCCAGTCTGGAGCCATTACACGGGTTAAGAATACTGAAGAGGAATAAAAATAGGACATTGTTCAGCCAAACCAGAAATATGAACACTGCTAGGACTGGACATTAAACATTGCAAAACTAGAAAACAAACAAGATGGGCTAAAACAAACTAATATGGCATGGAACTTTTTCTGCTTCACAAAATGTTTAGTCTAGCAACTAATAGCTGAATTCTGAGCTGGTGACTTAAGTTAAAAAATTACATAAATATTTACACAGGAAAGTTAACTGTGCATACAAATTAGCCATGTAGCCATGATATACTAAATCTAGGTGATGAAATTGTAATATGTGTGCGTGATGGAGGCTATCCTTCACAGTTTAAATTCATTTCACCAAAGTTTTTGTTCAGTTCAATGTGCTCTCCTCTAAAGAAAATGTGCCCATGGTTTGAAGGATAAGCTGACCGAGCACTCATCTGCTGCTCCTCTGCTATTGTATAAATAAAAATTTTTCTTATTATTTCATTCTTAGCGATAAGCAGTGTCTCAGATAGGATATATATATATAGTCAGGTCTGGAAGTATTTGGACAATGACAGAGTTTTTGTGATTTTGCCTTTATACTCCACCACAATGGATTTGAA